>OX387434.1:2302638-2605445 GCA_947563755.1 Lochmaea crataegi | reverse complement strand
GTGCCACTCGATTTTTTGGCCAAAGAAACCCCTCTTTACGAATTTTTAGCAGTTTTTATAATTTTTTTGTCGAAAATTTAGAACAAAGGTAGTAGCTATGGAAATGTTTTGCGATACAAATTGATTTTTCCTAACTCCCATAATCCTTGGAAATGTGGACTCAAAATTCAATAAAATATGTAAAATTGTCCCCTCTATCGATTGGTGAAGACTAGAACGTTCTATCTTTCCTATTAGTCGAGTTATGAGTATTTTTTGTTTTGAAAAGTGGATTTTCGAAAATTTCATGACTCCATTTGAAGGCGAAATAATGATTTTATCACAAAACTGATTGTGCCACTCGATTTTTTGGCCAAAGAAACCCCTCTTTACGAATTTTTAGCAGTTTTTATAATTTTTTTGTCGAAAATTTAGAACAAAGGGGGTAGCTATGGAAATATTTTTCGAATCAAATTGCTTTTTTCTAACTCCCTTAATCCTTGGCAATATAGACTCAAAATTCCCTAAAATATGTAAAATTGTCCCCTCTATCGATTGGTGAAGACTAGAACGTTCTATCTTTCCTATTAGTCGAGTTATGAGTATTTTTTGTTTTGAAAAGTGGATTTTCGAAAATTTCATGACTCCATTTGAAGGCGAAATAATGATTTTATCACAAAACTGATTGTGCCACTCGATTTTTTGGCCAAAGAAACCCCTCTTTACGAATTTTTAGCAGTTTTTATAATTTTTTTGTCGAAAATTTAGAACAAAGGGGGTAGCTATGGAAATATTTTGCGATACAAATTGATTTTTTCTAACTTCCATAATCCTTGGAAATATGGACTCAAAAGTCTCTAAAATATGTAAAATTGTCCCCTCTATCGATTGGTGAAGACTAGAACGTTCTATCTTTCCTATTTGTCGAGTTATGAGTATTTTTTGTTTTGAAAAGTGGATTTTCGAAAATTTCATGACTCCATTTGAAGGCGAAATAATGATTTTATCACAAAACTGATTGTGCCAGTCGATTTTTTGGCCAAAAAAACCCCTCTTTACGAATTTTTAGCATTTTTCATAATTTTTTTGTCGAAAATTTAGAACAAAGGTAGTAGCTATGGAAATGTTTTGCGATACAAATTGATTTTTCCTAACTCCCATAATCCTTGGAAATGTGGACTCAAAATTCAATAAAATATGTAAAATTGTCCCCTCTATCGATTGGTGAAGACTAGAACGTTCTATCTTTCCTATTAGTCGAGTTATGAGTATTTTTTGTTTTGAAAAGTGGATTTTCGAAAATTTCATGACTCCATTTGAAGGCGAAATAATGATTTTATCACAAAACTGATTGTGCCACTCGATTTTTTGGCCAAAGAAACCCCTCTTTACGAATTTTTAGCAGTTTTTATAATTTTTTTGTCGAAAATTTAGAACAAAGGGGGTAGCTATGGAAATATTTTGCGATACAAATTGATTTTTTCTAACTTCCATAATCCTTGGAAATATGGACTCAAAAGTCTCTAAAATATGTAAAATTGTCCCCTCTATCGATTGGTGAAGACTAGAACGTTCTATCTTTCCTATTTGTCGAGTTATGAGTATTTTTTGTTTTGAAAAGTGGATTTTCGAAAATTTCATGACTCCATTTGAAGGCGAAATAATGATTTTATCACAAAACTGATTGTGCCAGTCGATTTTTCGGCCAAAAAAACCCCTCTTTACGAATTTTTAGCATTTTTCATAATTTTTTTGTCGAAAATTTAGAACAAAGGTAGTAGCTATGGAAATGTTTTGCGATACAAATTGATTTTTCCTAACTCCCATAATCCTTGGAAATGTGGACTCAAAATTCAATAAAATATGTAAAATTGTCCCCTCTATCGATTGGTGAAGACTAGAACGTTCTATCTTTCCTATTAGTCGAGTTATGAGTATTTTTTGTTTTGAAAAGTGGATTTTCGAAAATTTCATGACTCCATTTGAAGGCGAAATAATGATTTTATCACAAAACTGATTGTGCCACTCGATTTTTTGGCCAAAGAAACATCTCTTTACGAATTTTTAGCAGTTTTTATAATTTTTTTGTCGAAAATTTAGAACAAAGGGGGTATCTATGGAAATATTTTGCGATACAAATTGATTTTTTCTAACTTCCATAATCCTTGGAAATATATACTCAAAAGTCTCTAAAATATGTAAAATTGTCCCCTCTATCGATTGGTGAAGACTAGAACGTTCTATCTTTCCTATTTGTCGAGTTATGAGTATTTTTTGTTTTGAAAAGTGGATTTTCGAAAATTTCATGACTCCATTTGAAGGCGAAATAATGATTTTATCACAAAACTGATTGTGCCACTCGATTTTTTGGCCAAAGAAACCCCTCTTTACGAATTTTTAGCAGTTTTTATAATTTTTTTGTCGAAAATTTAGAACAAAGGGGGTAGCTATGGAAATATTTTTCGAATCAAATTGCTTTTTTCTAACTCAATCCTTGGCAATATAGACTCAAAATTCGCTAAAATATGTAAAATTGTCCCCTCTATCGATTGGTGAAGACTAGAACGTTCTATCTTTCCTATTAGTCGAGTTATGAGTATTTTTTGTTTTGAAAAGTGGATTTTCGAAAATTTCATGACTCCATTTGAAGGCGAAATAATGATTTTATCACAAAACTGATTGAGCCAGTCGATTTTTGGCCAAAAAAACCCCTCTTTACGAATTTTTAGCATTTTTTATAATTTTTTTTGTCGAAAATTTAGAACAAAGGGGGTAGCTATGGAAATATTTTGCGATACAAATTGATTTTTTCTAACTTCCATAATCCTTGGAAATATGGACTCAAAAGTCTCTAAAATATGTAAAATTGTCCCCTCTATCGATTGGTGAAGACTAGAACGTTCTATCTTTCCTATTTGTCGAGTTATGAGTATTTTTTGTTTTGAAAAGTGGATTTTCGAAAATTTCATGACTCCATTTGAAGGCGAAATAATGATTTTATCACAAAACTGATTGAGCCAGTCGATTTTTTGGCCAAAAAACCCCTCTTTACGAATTTTTAGCATTTTTTATAATTTTTTTGTCGAAAATTTAGAACAAAGGGGGTAGCTATGGAAATATTTTTCGAATCAAATTGCTTTTTTCTAACTCAATCCTTGGCAATATAGACTCAAAATTCGCTAAAATATGTAAAATTGTCCCCTCTATCGATTGGTGAAGACTAGAACGTTCTATCTTTCCTATTAGTCGAGTTATGAGTATTTTTTGTTTTGAAAAGTGGATTTTCGAAAATTTCATGACTCCATTTGAAGGCGAAATAATGATTTTATCACAAAACTGATTGAGCCAGTCGATTTTTGGCCAAAAAAACCCCTCTTTACGAATTTTTAGCATTTTTTATAATTTTTTTGTCGAAAATTTAGAACAAAGGGGGTAGCTATGGAAATATTTTTCGAATCAAATTGCTTTTTTCTAACTCCCTTAATCCTTGGCAATATAGACTCAAAATTCCCTAAAATATGTAAAATTGTCCCCTCTATCGATTGGTGAAGACTAGAACGTTCTATCTTTCCTATTTGTCGAGTTATGAGTATTTTTTGTTTTGAAAAGTGGATTTTCGAAAATTTCATGACTCCATTTGAAGGCGAAATAATGATTTTATCACAAAACTGATTGTGCCACTCGATTTTTTGGCCAAAGAAACCCCTCTTTACGAATTTTTAGCAGTTTTTATAATTTTTTTGTCGAAAATTTAGAACAAAGGGGGTAGCTATGGAAATATTTTGCGATACAAATTGATTTTTCCTAACTCCCATAATCCTTGGAAATATAGACTCAAAATTCACTAAAATATGTAAAATTGTCCCCTCTATCGATTGGTGAAGACTAGAACGTTCTATCTTTCCTATTAGTCGAGTTATGAGTATTTTTTGTTTTGAAAAGTGGATTTTCGAAAATTTCATGACTCCATTTGAAGGCGAAATAATGATTTTATCACAAAACTGATTGTGCCACTCGATTTTTTGGCCAAAGAAACCCCTCTTTACGAATTTTTAGCAGTTTTTATAATTTTTTTGTCGAAAATTTAGAACAAAGGGGGTAGCTATGGAAATATTTTGCGATACAAATTGATTTTTCCTAACTCCCATAATCCTTGGAAATATGGACTCAAAATTCAATAAAATATGTAAAATTGTCCCCTCTATCGATTGGTGAAGACTAGAACGTTCTATCTTTCCTATTAGTCGAGTTATGAGTATTTTTTGTTTTGAAAAGTGGATTTTCGAAAATTTCATGACTCCATTTGAAGGCGAAATAATGATTTTATCACAAAACTGATTGTGCCAGTCGATTTTTTGGCCAAAAAAACCCCTCTTTACGAATTTTTAGCATTTTTCATAATTTTTTTGTCGAAAATTTAGAACAAAGGTAGTAGCTATGGAAATGTTTTGCGATACAAATTGATTTTTCCTAACTCCCATAATCCTTGGAAATGTGGACTCAAAATTCAATAAAATATGTAAAATTGTCCCCTCTATCGATTGGTGAAGACTAGAACGTTCTATCTTTCCTATTAGTCGAGTTATGAGTATTTTTTGTTTTGAAAAGTGGATTTTCGAAAATTTCATGACTCCATTTGAAGGCGAAATAATGATTTTATCACAAAACTGATTGTGCCACTCGATTTTTTGGCCAAAGAAACCCCTCTTTACGAATTTTTAGCAGTTTTTATAATTTTTTTGTCGAAAATTTAGAACAAAGGTAGTAGCTATGGAAATGTTTTGCGATACAAATTGATTTTTCCTAACTCCCATAATCCTTGGAAATGTGGACTCAAAATTCAATAAAATATGTAAAATTGTCCCCTCTATCGATTGGTGAAGACTAGAACGTTCTATCTTTCCTATTAGTCGAGTTATGAGTATTTTTTGTTTTGAAAAGTGGATTTTCGAAAATTTCATGACTCCATTTGAAGGCGAAATAATGATTTTATCACAAAACTGATTGTGCCACTCGATTTTTTGGCCAAAGAAACCCCTCTTTACGAATTTTTAGCAGTTTTTATAATTTTTTTGTCGAAAATTTAGAACAAAGGGGGTAGCTATGGAAATATTTTTCGAATCAAATTGCTTTTTTCTAACTCCCTTAATCCTTGGCAATATAGACTCAAAATTCCCTAAAATATGTAAAATTGTCCCCTCTATCGATTGGTGAAGACTAGAACGTTCTATCTTTCCTATTAGTCGAGTTATGAGTATTTTTTGTTTTGAAAAGTGGATTTTCGAAAATTTCATGACTCCATTTGAAGGCGAAATAATGATTTTATCACAAAACTGATTGTGCCACTCGATTTTTTGGCCAAAGAAACCCCTCTTTACGAATTTTTAGCAGTTTTTATAATTTTTTTGTCGAAAATTTAGAACAAAGGGGGTAGCTATGGAAATATTTTGCGATACAAATTGATTTTTTCTAACTTCCATAATCCTTGGAAATATGGACTCAAAAGTCTCTAAAATATGTAAAATTGTCCCCTCTATCGATTGGTGAAGACTAGAACGTTCTATCTTTCCTATTTGTCGAGTTATGAGTATTTTTTGTTTTGAAAAGTGGATTTTCGAAAATTTCATGACTCCATTTGAAGGCGAAATAATGATTTTATCACAAAACTGATTGTGCCAGTCGATTTTTTGGCCAAAAAAACCCCTCTTTACGAATTTTTAGCATTTTTCATAATTTTTTTGTCGAAAATTTAGAACAAAGGTAGTAGCTATGGAAATGTTTTGCGATACAAATTGATTTTTCCTAACTCCCATAATCCTTGGAAATGTGGACTCAAAATTCAATAAAATATGTAAAATTGTCCCCTCTATCGATTGGTGAAGACTAGAACGTTCTATCTTTCCTATTAGTCGAGTTATGAGTATTTTTTGTTTTGAAAAGTGGATTTTCGAAAATTTCATGACTCCATTTGAAGGCGAAATAATGATTTTATCACAAAACTGATTGAGCCAGTCGATTTTTTGGCCAAAAAACCCCTCTTTACGAATTTTTAGCATTTTTTATAATTTTTTTGTCGAAAATTTAGAACAAAGGGGGTAGCTATGGAAATATTTTTCGAATCAAATTGCTTTTTTCTAACTCCCTTAATCCTTGGCAATATAGACTCAAAATTCGCTAAAATATGTAAAATTGTCCCCTCTATCGATTGGTGAAGACTAGAACGTTCTATCTTTCCTATTAGTCGAGTTATGAGTATTTTTTGTTTTGAAAAGTGGATTTTCGAAAATTTCATGACTCCATTTGAAGGCGAAATAATGATTATATCACAAAACTGATTGTGCCAGTCGATTTTTTGGCCAAAAAAACCCCTCTTTACGAATTTTTAGCAGTTTTTATAATTTTTTTGTCGAAAATTTAGAACAAAGGGGGTAGCTATGGAAATATTTTGCGATACAAATTGATTTTTTCTAACTCCCATAATCCTTGGAAATATAGACTCAAAATTCACTAAAATATGTAAAATTGTCCCCTCTATCGATTGGTGAAGACTAGAACGTTCTATCTTTCCTATTAGTCGAGTTATGAGTATTTTTTGTTTTGAAAAGTGGATTTTCGAAAATTTCATGACTCCATTTGAAGGCGAAATAATGATTTTATCACAAAACTGATTGTGCCACTCGATTTTTTGGCCAAAGAAACCCCTCTTTACGAATTTTTAGCAGTTTTTATAATTTTTTTGTCGAAAATTTAGAACAAAGGGGGTAGCTATGGAAATATTTTGCGATACAAATTGATTTTTCCTAACTCCCATAATCCTTGGAAATATGGACTCAAAATTCAATAAAATATGTAAAATTGTCCCCTCTATCGATTGGTGAAGACTAGAACGTTCTATCTTTCCTATTAGTCGAGTTATGAGTATTTTTTGTTTTGAAAAGTGGATTTTCGAAAATTTCATGACTCCATTTGAAGGCGAAATAATGATTTTATCACAAAACTGATTGTGCCAGTCGATTTTTTGGCCAAAAAAACCCCTCTTTACGAATTTTTAGCATTTTTCATAATTTTTTTGTCGAAAATTTAGAACAAAGGTAGTAGCTATGGAAATGTTTTGCGATACAAATTGATTTTTCCTAACTCCCATAATCCTTGGAAATGTGGACTCAAAATTCAATAAAATATGTAAAATTGTCCCCTCTATCGATTGGTGAAGACTAGAACGTTCTATCTTTCCTATTAGTCGAGTTATGAGTATTTTTTGTTTTGAAAAGTGGATTTTCGAAAATTTCATGACTCCATTTGAAGGCGAAATAATGATTTTATCACAAAACTGATTGTGCCACTCGATTTTTTGGCCAAAGAAACCCCTCTTTACGAATTTTTAGCAGTTTTTATAATTTTTTTGTCGAAAATTTAGAACAAAGGGGGTAGCTATGGAAATATTTTGCGATACAAATTGATTTTTTCTAACTTCCATAATCCTTGGAAATATATACTCAAAAGTCTCTAAAATATGTAAAATTGTCCCCTCTATCGATTGGTGAAGACTAGAACGTTCTATCTTTCCTATTTGTCGAGTTATGAGTATTTTTTGTTTTGAAAAGTGGATTTTCGAAAATTTCATGACTCCATTTGAAGGCGAAATAAAGATTTTATCACAAAACTGATTGTGCCACTCGATTTTTTGGCCAAAGAAACCCCTCTTTACGAATTTTTAGCAGTTTTTATAATTTTTTTGTCGAAAATTTAGAACAAAGGGGGTAGCTATGGAAATATTTTTCGAATCAAATTGCTTTTTTCTAACTCAATCCTTGGCAATATAGACTCAAAATTCGCTAAAATATGTAAAATTGTCCCCTCTATCGATTGGTGAAGACTAGAACGTTCTATCTTTCCTATTAGTCGAGTTATGAGTATTTTTTGTTTTGAAAAGTGGATTTTCGAAAATTTCATGACTCCATTTGAAGGCGAAATAATGATTTTATCACAAAACTGATTGAGCCAGTCGATTTTTGGCCAAAAAAACCCCTCTTTACGAATTTTTAGCATTTTTTATAATTTTTTTGTCGAAAATTTAGAACAAAGGGGGTAGCTATGGAAATATTTTGCGATACAAATTGATTTTTTCTAACTTCCATAATCCTTGGAAATATGGACTCAAAAGTCTCTAAAATATGTAAAATTGTCCCCTCTATCGATTGGTGAAGACTAGAACGTTCTATCTTTCCTATTTGTCGAGTTATGAGTATTTTTTGTTTTGAAAAGTGGATTTTCGAAAATTTCATGACTCCATTTGAAGGCGAAATAATGATTTTATCACAAAACTGATTGAGCCAGTCGATTTTTTGGCCAAAAAACCCCTCTTTACGAATTTTTAGCATTTTTTATAATTTTTTTGTCGAAAATTTAGAACAAAGGGGGTAGCTATGGAAATATTTTTCGAATCAAATTGCTTTTTTCTAACTCAATCCTTGGCAATATAGACTCAAAATTCGCTAAAATATGTAAAATTGTCCCCTCTATCGATTGGTGAAGACTAGAACGTTCTATCTTTCCTATTAGTCGAGTTATGAGTATTTTTTGTTTTGAAAAGTGGATTTTCGAAAATTTCATGACTCCATTTGAAGGCGAAATAATGATTTTATCACAAAACTGATTGAGCCAGTCGATATTTGGCCAAAAAAACCCCTCTTTACGAATTTTTAGCATTTTTTATAATTTTTTTGTCGAAAATTTAGAACAAAGGGGGTAGCTATGGAAATATTTTTCGAATCAAATTGCTTTTTTCTAACTCCCTTAATCCTTGGCAATATAGACTCAAAATTCCCTAAAATATGTAAAATTGTCCCCTCTATCGATTGGTGAAGACTAGAACGTTCTATCTTTCCTATTTGTCGAGTTATGAGTATTTTTTGTTTTGAAAAGTGGATTTTCGAAAATTTCATGACTCTATTTGAAGGCGAAATAATGATTTTATCACAAAACTGATTGTGCCAGTCGATTTTTTGGCCAAAAAAACCCCTCTTTACGAATTTTTAGCATTTTTTATAATTTTTTTGTCGAAAATTTAGAACAAAGGGGGTAGCTATGGAAATATTTTGCGATACAAATTGATTTTTTCTAACTTCCATAATCCTTGGAAATATGGACTCAAAAGTCTCTTAAATATGTAAAATTGTCCCCTCTATCGATTGGTGAAGACTAGAACGTTCTATCTTTCCTATTAGTCGAGTTATGAGTATTTTTTGTTTTGAAAAGTGGATTTTCGAAAATTTCATGACTCCATTTGAAGGCGAAATAATGATTTTATCACAAAACTGATTGTGCCACTCGATTTTTTGGCCAAAGAAACATCTCTTTACGAATTTTTAGCAGTTTTTATAATTTTTTTGTCGAAAATTTAGAACAAAGGGGGTATCTATGGAAATATTTTGCGATACAAATTGATTTTTTCTAACTTCCATAATCCTTGGAAATATATACTCAAAAGTCTCTAAAATATGTAAAATTGTCCCCTCTATCGATTGGTGAAGACTAGAACGTTCTATCTTTCCTATTTGTCGAGTTATGAGTATTTTTTGTTTTGAAAAGTGGATTTTCGAAAATTTCATGACTCCATTTGAAGGCGAAATAATGATTTTATCACAAAACTGATTGTGCCACTCGATTTTTTGGCCAAAGAAACCCCTCTTTACGAATTTTTAGCAGTTTTTATAATTTTTTTGTCGAAAATTTAGAACAAAGGGGGTAGCTATGGAAATATTTTTCGAATCAAATTGCTTTTTTCTAACTCAATCCTTGGCAATATAGACTCAAAATTCGCTAAAATATGTAAAATTGTCCCCTCTATCGATTGGTGAAGACTAGAACGTTCTATCTTTCCTATTAGTCGAGTTATGAGTATTTTTTGTTTTGAAAAGTGGATTTTCGAAAATTTCATGACTCTATTTGAAGGCGAAATAATGATTTTATCACAAAACTGATTGTGCCAGTCGATTTTTTGGCCAAAAAAACCCCTCTTTACGAATTTTTAGCATTTTTTATAATTTTTTTGTCGAAAATTTAGAACAAAGGGGGTAGCTATGGAAATATTTTGCGATACAAATTGATTTTTTCTAACTTCCATAATCCTTGGAAATATATACTCAAAAGTCTCTAAAATATGTAAAATTGTCCCCTCTATCGATTGGTGAAGACTAGAACGTTCTATCTTTCCTATTTGTCGAGTTATGAGTATTTTTTGTTTTGAAAAGTGGATTTTCGAAAATTTCATGACTCCATTTGAAGGCGAAATAATGATTTTATCACAAAACTGATTGTGCCACTCGATTTTTTGGCCAAAGAAACCCCTCTTTACGAATTTTTAGCAGTTTTTATAATTTTTTTGTCGAAAATTTAGAACAAAGGGGGTAGCTATGGAAATATTTTTCGAATCAAATTGCTTTTTTCTAACTCAATCCTTGGCAATATAGACTCAAAATTCGCTAAAATATGTAAAATTGTCCCCTCTATCGATTGGTGAAGACTAGAACGTTCTATCTTTCCTATTAGTCGAGTTATGAGTATTTTTTGTTTTGAAAAGTGGATTTTCGAAAATTTCATGACTCCATTTGAAGGCGAAATAATGATTTTATCACAAAACTGATTGAGCCAGTCGATTTTTGGCCAAAAAAACCCCTCTTTACGAATTTTTAGCATTTTTTATAATTTTTTTGTCGAAAATTTAGAACAAAGGGGGTAGCTATGGAAATATTTTTCGAATCAAATTGCTTTTTTCTAACTCCCTTAATCCTTGGCAATATAGACTCAAAATTCCCTAAAATATGTAAAATTGTCCCCTCTATCGATTGGTGAAGACTAGAACGTTCTATCTTTCCTATTAGTCGAGTTATGAGTATTTTTTGTTTTGAAAAGTGGATTTTCGAAAATTTCATGACTCCATTTGAAGGCGAAATAATGATTTTATCACAAAACTGATTGTGCCACTCGATTTTTTGGCCAAAGAAACCCCTCTTTACGAATTTTTAGCAGTTTTTATAATTTTTTTGTCGAAAATTTAGAACAAAGGGGGTAGCTATGGAAATATTTTGCGATACAAATTGATTTTTCCTAACTCCCATAATCCTTGGAAATATGGACTCAAAATTCAATAAAATATGTAAAATTGTCCCCTCTATCGATTGGTGAAGACTAGAACGTTCTATCTTTCCTATTAGTCGAGTTATGAGTATTTTTTGTTTTGAAAAGTGGATTTTCGAAAATTTCATGACTCCATTTGAAGGCGAAATAATGATTTTATCACAAAACTGATTGTGCCAGTCGATTTTTTGGCCAAAAAAAACCCTCTTTACGAATTTTTAGCAGTTTTTATAATTTTTTTGTCGAAAATTTAGAACAAAGGGGGTAGCTATGGAAATATTTTGCGATACAAATTGATTTTTTCTAACTCCCATAATCCTTGGAAATATAGACTCAAAATTCACTAAAATATGTAAAATTGTCCCCTCTATCGATTGGTGAAGACTAGAACGTTCTATCTTTCCTATTAGTCGAGTTATGAGTATTTTTTGTTTTGAAAAGTGGATTTTCGAAAATTTCATGACTCCATTTGAAGGCGAAATAATGATTTTATCACAAAACTGATTGTGCCACTCGATTTTTTGGCCAAAGAAACCCCTCTTTACGAATTTTTAGCAGTTTTTATAATTTTTTTGTCGAAAATTTAGAACAAAGGGGGTAGCTATGGAAATATTTTGCGATACAAATTGATTTTTCCTAACTCCCATAATCCTTGGAAATATGGACTCAAAATTCAATAAAATATGTAAAATTGTCCCCTCTATCGATTGGTGAAGACTAGAACGTTCTATCTTTCCTATTAGTCGAGTTATGAGTATTTTTTGTTTTGAAAAGTGGATTTTCGAAAATTTCATGACTCCATTTGAAGGCGAAATAATGATTTTATCACAAAACTGATTGTGCCACTCGATTTTTTGGCCAAAGAAACCCCTCTTTACGAATTTTTAGCAGTTTTTATAATTTTTTTGTCGAAAATTTAGAACAAAGGGGGTAGCTATGGAAATATTTTGCGATACAAATTGATTTTTTCTAACTTCCATAATCCTTGGAAATATATACTCAAAAGTCTCTAAAATATGTAAAATTGTCCCCTCTATCGATTGGTGAAGACTAGAACGTTCTATCTTTCCTATTTGTCGAGTTATGAGTATTTTTTGTTTTGAAAAGTGGATTTTCGAAAATTTCATGACTCCATTTGAAGGCGAAATAATGATTTTATCACAAAACTGATTGTGCCACTCGATTTTTTGGCCAAAGAAACCCCTCTTTACGAATTTTTAGCAGTTTTTATAATTTTTTTGTCGAAAATTTAGAACAAAGGGGGTAGCTATGGAAATATTTTTCGAATCAAATTGCTTTTTTCTAACTCAATCCTTGGCAATATAGACTCAAAATTCGCTAAAATATGTAAAATTGTCCCCTCTATCGATTGGTGAAGACTAGAACGTTCTATCTTTCCTATTAGTCGAGTTATGAGTATTTTTTGTTTTGAAAAGTGGATTTTCGAAAATTTCATGACTCCATTTGAAGGCGAAATAATGATTTTATCACAAAACTGATTGAGCCAGTCGATTTTTGGCCAAAAAAACCCCTCTTTACGAATTTTTAGCATTTTTTATAATTTTTTTGTCGAAAATTTAGAACAAAGGGGGTAGCTATGGAAATATTTTGCGATACAAATTGATTTTTTCTAACTTCCATAATCCTTGGAAATATGGACTCAAAAGTCTCTAAAATATGTAAAATTGTCCCCTCTATCGATTGGTGAAGACTAGAACGTTCTATCTTTCCTATTTGTCGAGTTATGAGTATTTTTTGTTTTGAAAAGTGGATTTTCGAAAATTTCATGACTCCATTTGAAGGCGAAATAATGATTTTATCACAAAACTGATTGAGCCAGTCGATTTTTTGGCCAAAAAACCCCTCTTTACGAATTTTTAGCATTTTTTATAATTTTTTTGTCGAAAATTTAGAACAAAGGGGGTAGCTATGGAAATATTTTTCGAATCAAATTGCTTTTTTCTAACTCAATCCTTGGCAATATAGACTCAAAATTCGCTAAAATATGTAAAATTGTCCCCTCTATCGATTGGTGAAGACTAGAACGTTCTATCTTTCCTATTAGTCGAGTTATGAGTATTTTTTGTTTTGAAAAGTGGATTTTCGAAAATTTCATGACTCCATTTGAAGGCGAAATAATGATTTTATCACAAAACTGATTGAGCCAGTCGATTTTTGGCCAAAAAAACCCCTCTTTACGAATTTTTAGCATTTTTTATAATTTTTTTGTCGAAAATTTAGAACAAAGGGGGTAGCTATGGAAATATTTTTCGAATCAAATTGCTTTTTTCTAACTCCCTTAATCCTTGGCAATATAGACTCAAAATTCCCTAAAATATGTAAAATTGTCCCCTCTATCGATTGGTGAAGACTAGAACGTTCTATCTTTCCTATTTGTCGAGTTATGAGTATTTTTTGTTTTGAAAAGTGGATTTTCGAAAATTTCATGACTCTATTTGAAGGCGAAATAATGATTTTATCACAAAACTGATTGTGCCAGTCGATTTTTTGGCCAAAAAAACCCCTCTTTACGAATTTTTAGCATTTTTTATAATTTTTTTGTCGAAAATTTAGAACAAAGGGGGTAGCTATGGAAATATTTTGCGATACAAATTGATTTTTTCTAACTTCCATAATCCTTGGAAATATGGACTCAAAAGTCTCTAAAATATGTAAAATTGTCCCCTCTATCGATTGGTGAAGACTAGAACGTTCTATCTTTCCTATTTGTCGAGTTATGAGTATTTTTTGTTTTGAAAAGTGGATTTTCGAAAATTTCATGACTCCATTTGAAGGCGAAATAATGATTTTATCACAAAACTGATTGAGCCAGTCGATTTTTTGGCCAAAAAACCCCTCTTTACGAATTTTTAGCATTTTTTATAATTTTTTTGTCGAAAATTTAGAACAAAGGGGGTAGCTATGGAAATATTTTTCGAATCAAATTGCTTTTTTCTAACTCCCTTAATCCTTGGCAATATAGACTCAAAATTCGCTAAAATATGTAAAATTGTCCCCTCTATCGATTGGTGAAGACTAGAACGTTCTATCTTTCCTATTTGTCGAGTTATGAGTATTTTTTGTTTTGAAAAGTGGATTTTCGAAAATTTCATGACTCCATTTGAAGGCGAAATAATGATTTTATCACAAAACTGATTGAGCCAGTCGATTTTTTGGCCAAAAAACCCCTCTTTACGAATTTTTAGCATTTTTTATAATTTTTTTGTCGAAAATTTAGAACAAAGGGGGTAGCTATGGAAATATTTTTCGAATCAAATTGCTTTTTTCTAACTCCCTTAATCCTTGGCAATATAGACTCAAAATTCGCTAAAATATGTAAAATTGTCCCCTCTATCGATTGGTGAAGACTAGAACGTTCTATCTTTCCTATTAGTCGAGTTATGAGTATTTTTTGTTTTGAAAAGTGGATTTTCGAAAATTTCATGACTCCATTTGAAGGCGAAATAATGATTATATCACAAAACTGATTGTGCCAGTCGATTTTTTGGCCAAAAAAAACCCTCTTTACGAATTTTTAGCAGTTTTTATAATTTTTTTGTCGAAAATTTAGAACAAAGGGGGTAGCTATGGAAATATTTTGCGATACAAATTGATTTTTTCTAACTCCCATAATCCTTGGAAATATAGACTCAAAATTCACTAAAATATGTAAAATTGTCCCCTCTATCGATTGGTGAAGACTAGAACGTTCTATCTTTCCTATTAGTCGAGTTATGAGTATTTTTTGTTTTGAAAAGTGGATTTTCGAAAATTTCATGACTCCATTTGAAGGCGAAATAATGATTATATCACAAAACTGATTGTGCCAGTCGATTTTTTGGCCAAAAAAAACCCTCTTTACGAATTTTTAGCAGTTTTTATAATTTTTTTGTCGAAAATTTAGAACAAAGGGGGTAGCTATGGAAATATTTTGCGATACAAATTGATTTTTTCTAACTCCCATAATCCTTGGAAATATAGACTCAAAATTCACTAAAATATGTAAAATTGTCCCCTCTATCGATTGGTGAAGACTAGAACGTTCTATCTTTCCTATTAGTCGAGTTATGAGTATTTTTTGTTTTGAAAAGTGGATTTTCGAAAATTTCATGACTCCATTTGAAGGCGAAATAATGATTATATCACAAAACTGATTGTGCCAGTCGATTTTTTGGCCAAAAAAAACCCTCTTTACGAATTTTTAGCATTTTTTATAATTTTTTTGTCGAAAATTTAGAAGGGGGTAGCTATGGAAATATTTTGCGATACAAATTGATTTTTTCTAACTCCCATAATCCTTGGAAATATAGACTCAAAATTCACTAAAATATGTAAAATTGTCCCCTCTATCGATTGGTGAAGACTAGAACGTTCTATCTTTCCTATTTGTCGAGATATGAGTATTTTTTGTTTTGAAAAGTGGATTTTCGAAAATTTCATGACTCCATTTGAAGGCGAAATAATGATTTTATCAAAAAACTGATTGTGCCAGTCAATTTTCCGGCGCAAAAAACCCCTTTTTACGAATTTTAAGCATTTTTTATAATTTTTTTGTCGAAAATTTAGAACAAAGGGGGTAGCTATGGAAATATTTTGCGAATCAAATTGCTTTTTTCTAACTCCCTTAATCCTTGGAAATATCGACTGATAAAATTCACTCTAATATGTAAAATTGTCCCCTCTATCGATTGGTGAAGACTAGAACTTTCTATCTTTCCTATTAGTCGAGTTATGAATTTTTTTTTAGAAAAGTGGATTTTCGAAAATTTCATGACTCTATTTGAAGACGAAATAATGATTTTATCAAAAAACTGATTGCGCCAGTTAATTTTTCGGCCCGAAAAACTCCTTTTTACAAATTTTTAGCATTTTTTAATTTTTTTTTGTCGAACATTTAGAACAAAGGGGTAGGTATGGAAATATTTTACGATACAAATTGCTTTTTTTTAACTCCCTTAATCCTTGGAAATATCCACTCAAATATGTAAAATTGTCCCCTCTATCGATTGGTGAAGACTAAAACTTTCTATCTTTGCTATTAGTCGAGTTATGAGTATTTTTTTTTTTGAAAAGTGGATTTTCGAAAATTTCATGACTCTATTTGAAGGCGAAATAATGATTTTATCAAAAAACTGATTGTGCCAGTCGATTTTTCGGCCCGAAAAACCCCTTTTTACAAATTTTTAGCATTTTTTAATTTTTTTTTGTCGAAAATTTAGAACAAAGGGGTAGGTGTGGAAATATTTTGCGATACAAATTTTTTTTTCTAACTCCCTTAATCCTTGGAAATATCGACTGAAAATTCACTCTAATATGTAAAATTGTCCCCTCTATCGATTGGTGAAGACTAGAACTTTCTATCGTTCCTATTAGTCGAGTTATGAGTATTTTTTTTTTGAAAAGTGGATTTTCGAAAATTTCATGACTCTATTCGAAGACGAAATAATGATTTTATCAAAAAACTGATTGTGCCAGATAATTTTTCGGCCCGAAAAAACCCTCTACGAATTTTTGGCATTTAAAAATTTTTTTTTGTCGAAAATTTAGAACAAAGGGGTGTAGGTATGAAAATATTTTGCGATTTTTTTCTAACTCCCTTAATCCTTGGAAATATCGACTCAAAATGCACTAAAATATGTGAAATTGTCCCCTCTATCGATTGGTGAAGACTAGAACGTTCTATCTTTCTTATTAGTCGAGTTATGAGTATTTTTTGTTTTGAAAAGTGGATTTTCGAAAATTTCATAACTCAATTTGAGTGAATTTCTCGTCCCAAGAAACCCCTCATTACGAATTTTTAGCATTTTTCATTGTTTTGTCGAAAATTTAGTACCAAGAATATGGAAATGTTTCCCGATAAAAATTGCTTTTTCCCAACTCCCTTATTGCTTGGAAATATCGACTCAAAATAGAGTCATAATAGTAAAATTTTCCCCTGAATCGATTGGTGAAGACTACAACCTTCTATCTCTTCATATAGTCGAGTTATGAGTATTTTTTGTTTTGAAAAGTGGATTAAATATGATTTTAAATGTTTCCATGCTATTAAATTGGATTATTTGAGAATTATTTTATTGTTAGAAATTATTTAACAAAGTAAAGCTATATTGTGATTTTATTTTCCAAAAATTAACAAAAAGTATTAAAAATCTTCATTTCGCATGCAATTCGCTTTTTTTGAAATTCCCTTCAAATTAGTGATCATAAAATTGTGTAAAAAATGTTACATTGCAAGATTTAAAAAAAAACGAAAATTTAGCCTTATTAAAAATTATATAGCGTGTCCACGGATGGGGTATCCTATAGGTGAAAAATGTTTAAATATTAGTTTTAGTGAAAAATGTCATTCCTGTTAAAAAGTTTTGCTTGTTGTGAAACCCCATAAAATGATATAAAATTCAAGTTTCTCAAAACCCGTCTCATTTCATAGCCAGTTTTATGAAAACCGTATGAATTTTTGCAC
Source organism: Lochmaea crataegi (assembly GCA_947563755.1). Classification (NCBI taxonomy): domain Eukaryota; kingdom Metazoa; phylum Arthropoda; class Insecta; order Coleoptera; family Chrysomelidae; genus Lochmaea; species Lochmaea crataegi. The sequence continues at coordinate 2,587,864 of OX387434.1, read as the reverse complement.
TGAGTTCGAAATTAATGTATTAATCTAGTGAGTAACGTTTACGATGTACCAAGAAACTGTCAACTTTAATAAATAATTTTCAAATTGTCATTCTTTAAGGGAGATACGCCCTACTGATTTTTTTCCATTTTTCCTCATTATCTGGGAGTGTGGGTTTCAAATTGCAGATCAATATTCTTATTATTATGGACTGTACGATTTTTTGACCGTAACGCAAACTCAAATTTTGAATTTTCGAATTTTCAAAAGCTTTTCCGACATTTTTATCCACTAATTCGACCCCGTAGATTCCGAAAATGAAAAAGTCCAAAGTTAAAAAGTTTAATTTTTCGAAAATTTTAACTCTTCACTTTCGAGTACCCCTGTATTCAAAATATCATAGATGCGACCCTATTGATTTTTTTCCATTTTCCTTCATTATCTGAGAGTGTGGGTTTCAAATTTCAGCTCAAAATTCTCGTTAGTATGGACTTAACGATTTTTTGACTTACAGCGAAACGCGAACTCATATTTTGAATGTTCGAATTTTCAAAATCGGAACTAAGGCTTTTCCAATACTTTTATATATGAAAATCCATTAATTTCACCCCGTAGATTACGAAAATCATTATAAAAATATCTAAAGTTTTTAATAAAAATTTTTATTTCCCAAAAATTAACAAAAAATATTCAAAATTTTCGTTTCGCGTGCATTTCGTGATTGTTAAATATATGTAAACTTATTTCGAATCTACTATACTTTTTGCAATGATAAAATTTTGTAAAAAATAATATTTTGCAAGATTTTCCAAAAGAAAATTTATCCATTTTCTAAATTATATTATAAACTCCAACCCCTTCCTCTGGGAGTAAAATTTAAAAAAATCTATTCTGAAGAAATAAAAAAAAATGCTACAATTATTGTTAATGCAAATTAACGAATTTATTTATTATTTTAAATCATAAATATATCTACTTTTTAACGACAAAATTTTACTTTTTACAGTGTATCCTTAAACACTTGTTGCATAAAACTAATACATCACAAACAACCTGCATACTTTATAAAAAAAAACTACCTAAAAAACAACCTGTAAAAAAGAAAGAAAAAACGGCAAAAAAAGACCCCTCCTAAAAAATAATAGTCAACACTTGCCAAGACTTCTGACTCTGCAATTAACCTTTATAAAAATAGCTCGTCAAAAAAAAGCAGATGTTAAAATTACTTCCACGTGTGACGTGTGCAACAGCTACAATAAGTCCCTATCTATATTCTGTAGGGCCCTCGATATGCATATATTGTAGAAAATATATAAAACGCACCTTCTTTTTTTTCTTCGTTTTTGTGCTATATGAAAAGTACCCCGCACACTTCTGCCACGTCCCGTTTTTTCCCTTTTTATTATTATTTTGTAAGGGTGAGAAAAAGTGGGGTGTGATAAGATTGGTAAAAGTCCCTGCTTTTTTTTGGTATTTTGTGAATATGATAATGTATGGAGAGTGGCTAACACACTTATATCACGTTTTTTCCCTTTTTATATATTGTGTAAGGGATGTGGGAAAAATGGGGTTCATTACAATAGGGAGGTTTTTTTTTTCAAAAACTTCGAACTATAGAAAATGGTTGTATTATAATCAGACGCGACTCAAAATGGTATCTAAACAATTTATTTATTTATTATTAAATGACGAATCGCCCACAATATTTCTGATTACTTTGGAAACACCCTGTATACATACTCATATAAATTAGTTAGTCTAAGATTATTTTTTTGTTCCAAATTTAGTTCGAGCACCGCAACTATCATAAATATCTTCAAACCCTTCCTAGCTTTGCGTACATCCTTCAAAAGAATCATTTTCCCCGTAAGTTATCCATCACCAGATGCAATTTTTCACGTTTTGTTTCACTCGGGCTAATGATTTTTGTTTCCCAGTGCCCTGTGTGTTTCGGCACACAAAAATAGAAAAAGTGGAAAGAGAAATATGGGGGGTTGTCAGCATTTAGTTTTATTGACCGCAGACGTAGATTTTTTTCGGAATCTGCAGCTGTGACTGTTCCGTTAAGACTCCGTTTCGTTGACTCAGAAGTTTGTCTATGAGAGTAAGGTGGGATACTGGAAAGAAATGGACCCTCTTATAAATGCAGGGTTGGTTTCAAGGGGGTTTTTATATGTCTAAGTATTATATAAAAAAAAATGTTGTAAACAACAAAATTTAACGATTAAAATTAAATACTACATAATTGCAATTTGTTGAATTAATGTTGAACGTAGGCGTCGAAATTGTGCCATCGTTCTGGTTATTTATTATTAACTTTTCGGTTTCTTGTAGAGAAAAGTCAAACATTTTAATTCTTCACTTTCGGGTACCCCTGTATACAAAATATCATAGATACGACTCTATTGATTTTTGTTCCATATTCCTTCATTATCGGAGAGTGTGGATTTCAAATTTCAGCTCAAATTTCCAATTATTGTGGACTCTACAATTTTTGAGCCGAAGCGCCGACTTTTGATTTTTTGAATTTTCAAAATCGGAACTAATGTTTTTCCGACACTTTTATATATATGAAAATTCACTAATTCAACCCCGTAGATTCCAAAAATTATTATAAAAATTTCCTCAAGTCCAAGGTTAAAAAGTTTATTTTTCCGAAAATTTTAACTTTTTACTTTCGGGTACCCCTGTATTTAAATTATCATACGAACGACTGTATTGATTTTTTTCCATATTCCTTCATTATCTGAGAGTGTGCATTTCAAATTTCAGTTCAAATTTCCAATTATCGTGGACTCTACAATTTTTTGAATATGCCTATTTGTGAGCAGAAGCGCGGATTTTTGCTTTTTTGAATTTTCAAAATCGGAGCTAATGCTTTTCCGATACTTTTATATATGAAAATTCACTAATTCAACCCCGTAGATTCCAAAAATTATTATAAAAATTTCCTCAAGTCCAAGGTTAAAAAGTTTATTTTTCCGAAAATTTTAACTTTTCACTTTCGGGTACCCCTGTATTTAAATTATCATATATACGACTGTATTGATTTTTTTCGACATTCCTTCATTATCGGAGAGTGTGGATTGAAAATTTCAGCTCAAATTTCCAATTATTGTGGACTCTACAATTTTTTGAATATGCCTATTTGTGAGCAGAAGCGCGGATTTTTGCTTTTTTGAATTTTCAAAATCGGAACTAATGCTTTTCCGATACTTTTATATACGAAAATCGACTAACTCAACCCCGTAGATTCCGAAAATTAGTATAAAAATTTCCTAAAGTCCAAGGTTAAAAAGTTTATTTTTCCGAAAATCTTAACTTTTCACTTTCGGGTACCCCTGTATTTAAATTATCATACGAACGACTGTATTGATTTTTTTCCATATTCCTTCATTATCTGAGAGTGTGCATTTCAAATTTCAGCTCAAATTTCCAATTATTGTGGACTCTACAATTTTTTGAATATGCGTATTTGTGAACCGAAGCGCGGACTTTTAATTTTTTGAATTTTCAAATTCGGAACTAATGCTTTTCCGACACTTTTATATATGAAAATCCACTAATTCAACCGCGTAGATTCCGAAAATTATTATACAAAATGTCTAAAGTTCAAGGTTAAAAAGTTTATTTTTCCGAAAATTTTAACTTTTCACTTTCGGGTACTCCTGTATTTAAATTATCATACGAACGACTGTATTGATTTTTTTCCATATTCCTTCATTATCTGAGAGTGTGCATTTCAAATTTCAGCTCAAATTTCCAATTATTGTGGACTCTACAATTTTTTGAATATGCGTATTTGTGAGCAGAAGCGCGGATTTTTGCTTTTTTGAATTTTCAAAATCGGAACTAATGCTTTTCCGATACTTTTATATATGAAAATTCACTAATTCAACCTCGTATATTCCGAAAATTAGTATAAAAATTTCTTAAAGTCCAAGGTTAAAAAGTTTATTTTTCCGAAAATTTTAACTTTTCACTTTCGGGTACCCTTGTATTTAAATTATCATATATAAGACTGTATTGATTTTTTTCCATATTTCTTCATTTCCTGAGAGTGTGGATTTCAAATTTCAGCTCAAATTTCCAATTATTGTGAACTCTACAATTTTTTGAATATGCGTATTTGTGAGCAGAAGCGCGGATTTTTGCTTTTTTGAATTTTCAAAATCGGAACTAATGCTTTTCCGATACTTTTATATATGAAAATCCACTAATTTAACTCCGTAGATTCCGAAAATTAGTATAAAAATTTCCTAAAGTCCAAGGTTAAAAAGTTTATTTTTCCGAAAATTTTAACTTTTCACTTTCGGGTACCCCTGTATTTAAATTATCATACGAACGACTGTATTGATTTTTTTCCACATTCCTTCATTATCGGAGAGTGTGGATTGGAAATTTCAGCTCAAATTTCCAATTATTGTGGACTCTACAATTTTTTGAATATGCGTATTTGTGAACCGAAGCGCGGACTTTTAATTTTTTGAATATTCAAAATCGGAACTAATGCTTTTCCGACACTTTTATATATGAAAATCCACTAATTCAACCGCGTAGATTCCGAAAATTATTATACAAAATGTCTAAAGTTCAAGGTTAAAAAGTTTATTTTTCCGAAAATTTTAACTTTTCACTTTCGGGTACTCCTGTATTTAAATTATCATATATACGACTGTATTGATTTTTTTCCATATTCCTTCATTATCTGAGAGTGTGCATTTCAAATTTCAGCTCAAATTTCCAATTATTGTGGACTCTACAATTTTTTGAATATGCGTATTTGTGAGCAGAAGCGCGGATTTTTGCTTTTTTGAATTTTCAAAATCGGAACTAATGCTTTTCCGATACTTTTATATATGAAAATCCACTAAATTAACTCCGTAGATTCCGAAAATTAGTATAAAAATTTCCTAAAGTCCAAGGTTAAAAAGTTTATTTTTCCGAAAATTTTAACTTTTCACTTTCGGGTACCCCTGTATTTAAATTATCATATATACGACTGTATTGATTTTTTTCGACATTCCTTCATTATCGGAGAGTGTGGATTGAAAATTTCAGCTCAAATTTCCAATTATTGTGGACTCTACAATTTTTTGAATATGCCTATTTGTGAGCAGAAGCGCGGATTTTTGCTTTTTTGAATTTTCAAAATCGGAGCTAATGCTTTTCCGATACTTTTATATATGAAAATTCACTAATTCAACCCCGTAGATTCCAAAAATTATTATAAAAATTTCCTCAAGTCCAAGGTTAAAAAGTTTATTTTTCCGAAAATTTTAACTTTTCACTTTCGGGTACCCCTGTATTTAAATTATCATATATACGACTGTATTGATTTTTTTCGACATTCCTTCATTATCGGAGAGTGTGGATTGAAAATTTCAGCTCAAATTTCCAATTATTGTGGACTCTACAATTTTTTGAATATGCCTATTTGTGAGCAGAAGCGCGGATTTTTGCTTTTTTGAATTTTCAAAATCGGAACTAATGCTTTTCCGATACTTTTATATACGAAAATCGACTAACTCAACCCCGTAGATTCCGAAAATTAGTATAAAAATTTCCTAAAGTCCAAGGTTAAAAAGTTTATTTTTCCGAAAATCTTAACTTTTCACTTTCGGGTACCCCTGTATTTAAATTATCATACGAACGACTGTATTGATTTTTTTCCATATTCCTTCATTATCTGAGAGTGTGCATTTCAAATTTCAGCTCAAATTTCCAATTATTGTGGACTCTACAATTTTTTGAATATGCGTATTTGTGAACCGAAGCGCGGACTTTTAATTTTTTGAATTTTCAAATTCGGAACTAATGCTTTTCCGACACTTTTATATATGAAAATCCACTAATTCAACCGCGTAGATTCCGAAAATTATTATACAAAATGTCTAAAGTTCAAGGTTAAAAAGTTTATTTTTCCGAAAATTTTAACTTTTCACTTTCGGGTACTCCTGTATTTAAATTATCATACGAACGACTGTATTGATTTTTTTCCATATTCCTTCATTATCTGAGAGTGTGCATTTCAAATTTCAGCTCAAATTTCCAATTATTGTGGACTCTACAATTTTTTGAATATGCGTATTTGTGAGCCGAAGCGCGGACTTTTGCATTTTTGAATTTTCAAAATCGGAACTAATGCTTTTCCGATACTTTTATATATGAAAATTCACTAATTCAACCTCGTATATTCCGAAAATTAGTATAAAAATTTCTTAAAGTCCAAGGTTAAAAAGTTTATTTTTCCGAAAATTTTAACTTTTCACTTTCGGGTACCCTTGTATTTAAATTATCATATATAAGACTGTATTGATTTTTTTCCATATTTCTTCATTTCCTGAGAGTGTGGATTTCAAATTTCAGCTCAAATTTCCAATTATTGTGAACTCTACAATTTTTTGAATATGCGTATTTGTGAGCAGAAGCGCGGATTTTTGCTTTTTTGAATTTTCAAAATCGGAACTAATGCTTTTCCGATACTTTTATATATGAAAATCCACTAATTTAACTCCGTAGATTCCGAAAATTAGTATAAAAATTTCCTAAAGTCCAAGGTTAAAAAGTTTATTTTTCCGAAAATTTTAACTTTTCACTTTCGGGTACCCCTGTATTTAAATTATCATACGAACGACTGTATTGATTTTTTTCCACATTCCTTCATTATCGGAGAGTGTGGATTGGAAATTTCAGCTCAAATTTCCAATTATTGTGGACTCTACAATTTTTTGAATATGCGTATTTGTGAACCGAAGCGCGGACTTTTAATTTTTTGAATATTCAAAATCGGAACTAATGCTTTTCCGACACTTTTATATATGAAAATCCACTAATTCAACCGCGTAGATTCCGAAAATTATTATACAAAATGTCTAAAGTTCAAGGTTAAAAAGTTTATTTTTCCGAAAATTTTAACTTTTCACTTTCGGGTACTCCTGTATTTAAATTATCATATATACGACTGTATTGATTTTTTTCCATATTCCTTCATTATCTGAGAGTGTGCATTTCAAATTTCAGCTCAAATTTCCAATTATTGTGGACTCTACAATTTTTTGAATATGCGTATTTGTGAGCAGAAGCGCGGATTTTTGCTTTTTTGAATTTTCAAAATCGGAACTAATGCTTTTCCGATACTTTTATATATGAAAATCCACTAAATTAACTCCGTAGATTCCGAAAATTAGTATAAAAATTTCCTAAAGTCCAAGGTTAAAAAGTTTATTTTTCCGAAAATTTTAACTTTTCACTTTCGGGTACCCCTGTATTTAAATTATCATACGAACGACTGTATTGATTTTTTTCCACATTCCTTCATTATCGGAGAGTGTGGATTGGAAATTTCAGCTCAAATTTCCAATTATTGTGGACTCTACAATTTTTTGAATATGCGTATTTGTGAGCCGAAGCGCGGACTTTTAATTTTTTGAATATTCAAAATCGGAACTAATGCTTTTCCGACACTTTTATATATGAAAATCCACTAATTTAACTCCGTAGATTCCGAAAATTAGTATAAAAATTTCCTAAAGTCCAAGGTTAAAAAGTTTATTTTTCCGAAAATTTTAACTTTTCACTTTCGGGTACCCCTGTATTTAAATTATCATACGAACGACTGTATTGATTTTTTTCCACATTCCTTCATTATCGGAGAGTGTGGATTGGAAATTTCAGCTCAAATTTCCAATTATTGTGGACTCTACAATTTTTTGAATATGCCTATTTGTGAGCAGAAGCGCGGATTTTTGCTTTTTTGAATTTTCAAAATCGGAACTAATGCTTTTCCGACACTTTTATATATGAAAATCCACTAATTCAACCGCGTAGATTCCGAAAATTATTATAAAAATTTCCTAAAGTTCAAGGTTAAAAAGTTTATTTTTCCGAAAATTTTAACTTTTCACTTTCGGGTACTCCTGTATTTAAATTATCATATTTACGACTGTATTGATTTTTTTCCATATTCCTTCATTATCTGAGAGTGTGCATTTCAAATTTCAGCTCAAATTTCCAATTATTGTGGACTCTACAATTTTTTGAATATGCGTATTTGTGAGCCGAAGCGCGGACTTTTGCATTTTTGAATTTTCAAAATCGCAACTAATGCTTTTCCGATACTTTTATATATGAAAATCCACTAATTTAACTCCGTAGATTCCGAAAATTAGTATAAAAATTTCCTAAAGTCCAAGGTTAAAAAGTTTATTTTTCCGAAAATCTTAACTTTTCACTTTCGGGTACCCCTGTATTTAAATTATCATACGAACGACTGTATTGATTTTTTTCCATATTCCTTCATTATCTGAGAGTGTGCATTTCAAATTTCAGCTCAAATTTCCAATTATTGTGGACTCTACAATTTTTTGAATATGCGTATTTGTGAACCGAAGCGCGGACTTTTAATTTTTTGAATTTTCAAATTCGGAACTAATGCTTTTCCGACACTTTTATATATGAAAATCCACTAATTCAACCGCGTAGATTCCGAAAATTATTATACAAAATGTCTAAAGTTCAAGGTTAAAAAGTTTATTTTTCCGAAAATTTTAACTTTTCACTTTCGGGTACTCCTGTATTTAAATTATCATACGAACGACTGTATTGATTTTTTTCCATATTCCTTCATTATCTGAGAGTGTGCATTTCAAATTTCAGCTCAAATTTCCAATTATTGTGGACTCTACAATTTTTTGAATATGCGTATTTGTGAGCCGAAGCGCGGACTTTTGCATTTTTGAATTTTCAAAATCGGAACTAATGCTTTTCCGATACTTTTATATATGAAAATCCACTAATTTAACTCCGTAGATTCCGAAAATTAGTATAAAAATTTCCTAAAGTCCAAGGTTAAAAAGTTTATTTTTCCGAAAATTTTAACTTTTCATTTTCGGGTACCCCTATATTCTAATTATCATATATACGACTGTATTGATTTTTTTCCATATTCCTTCATTATCTAAGAGCGTGGATTTCAAATTTCAGCTCAAAATATCCGTTATTATGTACTCTACGATTTTTTGACTTAGAGCGTGTATTTGTGACCGAAACGCGAACTAATTTTTCGAATTTTCAAAATCGCAACTAATGCTTTTCCAATACTTTTATATATGAAAATCCACTAATTCAACCCCGTATATTTCGAAAATTATTGTAAAAATTTCCTAAAGTCCAAGGTTAAAAAGTTTATTTTTCCGAAAATTTTAACTTTTCACTTTCGGGTACCCCTGTATTTAAATTATCATATATACGACTGTATTGATTTTTTTCCATATTCCTTCATTATCTGAGAGTGTGGATTTCAAATTTTCCGTTATTATGTACTTTACGATTTTTTGACTTAGAGCGTGTATTTGTGACCGAAAAGCGAACTAATTTTTCGAATTTTCAAAATCGGAACTAAGTCTTTTCCTACACATTTATATATGAAAAACCACTAATTCGACCCCGCAGATTCCGAAAATAGCTCTTAAAATTTTCTAAAATTTCTAATTCCCGAAATTTTTACTCCTCACTTTCGGGTACCCCTGTTACGATTCACAGCTATTACCCTAATAAAGGGAAAACTATATTGTTTTTTTAAATTATTTCTATCCTAGAAACTACCGTGTGATTTGATGAAAAGATCGAACCGGTCCTGAAACTCTTAATAAGGACGACAGAGTCCAAGGAGTTTATCGATTCTTTCCGTTTTGGCACACGTTTTGTTGGCGGTTAATATTTGCGAACTAATGGGGCTTTATTGTTGCTTTTTAATATTGTGTTATAATAAATAAAACCGTTAGGATCATATACTATACGTTACCATTAATAAGTGTCATCCAGAATATTTCCCAAGTAAAGTTTTCGTGTGATTTTTATGAATTCTATTTTACTGAACACAAAAAAAAATATTAATATAAATTCGTTAATTTACTAAAATAAATTAGTTTTAAAATCCATCCCTTGTAGCGATAGATGATTATTTTTGTCCTTAGTATTAACTGCATTAATTCATCAATTCAGTTCACGTATATCCTTTGATAAATAGTCCTGTCAGAACAATGAGCTTATCCAGAGTAATTTCAATGACCATAGGCAATATTTTAGCGACCCTTTTGCAAACGTACTGACCATTGGTCAATGTGAGTCATACTTTTGGAGTATTTTCTTATTGCAAAAATTACATTTTTACCCCCCCACAATAGAAGAAATACACCCCATTTAATGATATATTGTAGTGAAATAAGAAATATGGCCAAGTGTAGCTTTGTTGTAAATAAGGAAAATAAACGATTTAGAGTCGAGGGTGTGAAATAGGGGGTGGCAAATGGCCGAATGGCTAGATGTTCTCAGATATACCTATACCGTAATGGACATTTCTCCTTCGGGAATTATAACGATCGAGAAAAGCATTTTTATATTTCGCGATTAGTTTTATTTGAAATCATATAAATTATTATTATCTTGGTCAGGATATTGGAATAAACTCTTAAAATTATTGTATTGTTGCAGAGATTCAAAGAAAATTAAGTTTGAATATAAAGGCGTCAAAAAAAAGTGTATATTGTTACATTTGCACCTATTTTTTGTTTTATAATAATAACAATAATACGAAGTTAACAATTTTAAAAACTTACCAAGCAAACTTTGACGAAAGTCATTCTTGGTGCAGCAGATGATCTCTACTAAACTGTTCGTTGTCACTGTAAAAGTCAAAAAAAATCGCAAGATAAAATTTGTTCATAGTAAATTAAATTATTTTTTAGAAAAACACTCTCCCGATATACAAAACCGTCGACTATAAATTCATTAGAACTAAAATCGTAATAACAAAAGCTTTGTTGTAACGTTTTTTGTCCAAAAAAAAACTAAACTGAGTTGGTTTTATTCCGAGCGTCGCAAAAGCAGGTAAAATTAAATAAAACTTGAAGAATATTTCAACAATAAGAAAATAGACGCCCGTACTAAAGTTAATATAAACATACAGGGTGTTTCCTAAGTAATCTAAAATATTGTAGTGGGCGCTTCGTCACTCCATTTTAAGACGAAAAGTTCTTATAAACATGTGTGATTAGAATACTTAGGAAACACCCTGTATATTATAAAATAGATAACTTTATCAACGACGAATCTATAATTTGTTTACTAAATAATAACGATATCCATCATTAACTAGTGGATTGTGATATAACAAATGTCTGTAGGTATTTCCTGTAAAATTATAAAAATAATATACGTGAACTAATTTACGAAATTTTGAATCACTTTTTCGGTGCAATATTAAAAAATATGTAATTTGGAAACTTTTATAATCTATTAAGAAGCGATTTGACTTAAAATTAAATCTAAATTAAATTGGATTTATCAACAAAACGAATCATGGATACCCAGTAAAAATTCAAACTAATATAAAAAAATACAATCTGATTTTTTTCCTTTCTTTATTGGAATTTTTTAAATATTTTTGTCGATTTAAATTATTCGTAGACTAGAAGATTTTATATATAAATAAAATAAGGGAAATTGCTGCTCTATTAGTTTTATTTTGAAATAGATGATTATTTCATTCTGTATTTTTCTGTATGTTGACGTTCAGTTATTATTTGTAAACATACTTCATAAATACACAAAGAGCCAAAATAATAAAATATTTTACATTTACAATGGAAAATTCAAAATATCGTAACATAACAAAGAAAAGAAAAAAAAATTGGAAATTTTTCAAGACATTAAATAAAGACACTCTTTTAACCTTCATTCCACTTTTAAATTAATTCAAGTAAGGCAATAGGCAATTCTGGTTCACAGGTACCATTTTTTGAAAAAATTTGATTTAGTCTCCGAAAATTACGACCATGGTGTCATTCGATTCGCATTGTCACGTAGAAAGTTTAAGGAAAAGTCCGAAAAAACGCTGAAAAAAATTACAAAAGTTATAAACAAATAAGTGAAAAAAAATTGGGGGTTTGGTTTTTTTTTAAACTCGAAAAATATTCAAAATTTTAGAATTTTTAAAAAAGATCCAAAAAGATTTGCTAAAAAAAAGTTCCGACTCCCGACAGTGGCGGATCCAGGGTACTGGTTAGGGGGGAGGGGGTAATGAATATGAAAGTTCTCATATAAAAAAAGTAAAATACAAATATATAAAATTATAAAAACAAACAATAAAGTTCTATATGTCTTAAAAATGAGATCATAATATATTATTTTCAGTCATCATATCACTAATAAATAAAACAAATAACATTCTGCAGATGCAAAAAATCGAATAAAGCATTCCCAAAAGATAAAAATTATAGTATACGTATCGAATCGAATATACGAATCAGACGAGGCTGGGGGGGTAATTACCCCCTTTACCCCTTCCTGCAGCCGCCACTGACTCCCGGAGCTCTAATATTTTTAATTTTATAATTTTTACAGAGCCCTGAAAATAGAGCCAAAAACGCGTGGTCCGGCCTCCACGCGCGTTGCGACAATCTGACACAGCAACAAAAAAATTATTTAAATATAATTAAATATGAATAAAAATGAATAAAAAAATTCATGTAGTGTTGGAATACATCGATGAACAATAATCCGCGGTTAAAGAATTTTCATCTCAATTTTTACATTAATTATGCATTTGTTAATTAATAACTTTTTCGAAACTGAAAGTTAACATAAAAACCCTAATAATTATCAAACAAGACATTTTTTTCACTTAGTGAAGTTATTCTTAATAGGCCAATGAATAGATCACCGTTGCAAAAATTACAAAATTTTAATTTTCCACTTTTTTTATTAACAATTGAAAATTATAAATTGAAAAAAAAGTAAATAAAAAAAATTATTTTTTCCTAAATCTTAATTTTTTCGATGTCTAACGGTTAAAAGCTTCATAAAAATTATTTTTTAAAATTTTTTACTGTTATTGTTTAAAAAATTGTTATAAACAAATCCATCGTTTATAAGTAAATCTAAAAATTTTTTTTGTATTATATTTATTGATGAAAATTAGATTTTTGGAAAAAAAAGGTTCCTTAAAAATGTATTTGTTGCTAAAAATGCGTTTATTAATTAACAATCGTTTTTTGGGACTAAATATTAAAATTAAAGAACCGTTTTTTCTCTAAAAATCATAAATTCTATTGTTCTTTGAGATTTTAAAAAATTAGAAATTTTTTTTTCGTTTTTTATTTGTTTATTTAAGAAACAATTTTATAGACAAATTAATTTTTTCCATTTATTTTTGTTAAATACCCAATTTTGTAATAAAATGAGTGGTTTTTTTTGAAAAAAAAATTTTCTATATTTTATATAGCTTTTAATATTATTATGCCTTGAAACTTGTCTTTTTCTTCCGCTATTTTGCTTTTGGCTACTAATCCTTGAAAATATTTGAACAAGTCGATTTTAGGAGCTCAGAATATTCAAACTTTTAGGAGAGCTTTAAATAACCTATCCACTTAAACTTCATTGTGTAGGACCGATACAGGGTTGGATTAAAAAGGGTTCAAACTAAATGGGGACAGGTACTTTCGCCAAAAATAAATTGTCGATTTTTATGATCATAATCCTAGAGGTAATTTCGCCAAAACACTTTTCAGGTACAATTTTTTGACTCTATATTTGGGGTTATAAATATCATGGTTTAATGCGATTATTATTTCGTTTTGAAACAGATCATTGGTGTATTTATCACGAGAGCTTATTTTCCCGACCGGTACCCCCCACTTTTTAGAATTTCTGTCTTGGTTAAAACAGATCATTGATTAATTTATCGGTCGGGAAAATAAGCTCTCGTTATTTATCGACAAAGAAAATGAGAGAAGAAGTTATATAGCGTTGAAAAAATGGGCGCGTAAATTGAAAAACTGCAACTTTAAATGCCAATAGCGAAGTAACAAGAAGTTTGCGTCAACAACGGAGTTATGTATCCTGAGGATGTAAAACAGAATTACCTAATAAATAATCCGAAATGGATGAATTTTGGCCAGATTGGCACACATTTTATTCGGACGCTTAGTAGTTATTTCAAACTGTACAAAATAAATCAACCAACGGAGACCTAATTGAAAAATGTCAATTTCGAGAGGGGTCAATAGAAGAAAAGATGTAACAAAAGCTTTTAGGGTGGACATCTTTGTTCGTATCGACAATTGAAAATAAAATTTGGGAATCTTTATCCGGAAGAAAAGCTTAATCCCGGCTTATCGCCAATTTTATGGCTTTAATTGTCACTGTACGGGGTCACGACTGGACATATGTAATAATTTTTCTTTTCTACCATTGTCACTCGATGCGTGGGATGGATTTGTAATGACCCGTGGTTACTCTCTACACAATATAATATGGGTGTCCGATATTTAATTGGTTTTTTTTTCGTTCCATTGTGGGTGACGTGAGAAAATCGGGGATGAAATTTTACAACAAAATAAAAGTAAACTACTAACAAATAAAGTATGTTCCAAAAATTTGATATTTTCGATAAGCTATGTGGGTAATTTAATTCAAGTTTCTGCATCTTCTTAATCATTTGCCACCAGTAGGTTATTCAAATTTTGTCGATTCCCAGATTCCGGTTCATCAAAATTGGGATACGAGTACTAACAGTTCCTCGCATACTCCCGAATCCCTCGCACACTCTCCGCCCACGCCGTCGTCTTCTTCCTAACTATCCTACCTTTCATGCCAAATCGAGTCCTTCTCTCCCCCTAACCATTCTCTCTCTACTTCGCCACTCACCTCCACCCATTCCTCCTCCCTCCTCAACATTATCTTCACCATGTTCTCACCTAGTTTCCTTTCCAACATCTTCAGCACTTCCTCGTTCCTCCAGCATCTAAACACATGCGCCCCACATCATCCTCCACTTCACACCTCTAGCACACTCCGGTCAATCATACTTGCGTGGAGAAGTAGCACTAGATTAACGACGAGAGACAGCCTCTCCCGAATTCGAAGATTATCCTGTATAAGTAATACAGGAGCAATGAAAACATAAGTTCACTACTTATGGTGGAAGAAAGAGTTGCTAAGTAGAAACTATTATGGATAGAAGAGGAACACTTACTTAAGCTAAAGCCTGTGGATACTCTAAAATTCGTCCAGGAGCCTCTGATACTTTCTTCATAAACAAAGTAGGAGAAAGAGGACTTAAGGGATCTTAAGAGTTTTATGATGATTCAATATCATTCTTTGAAGTGTTACCAAAAGCCTTTGTATGGACCAATACCAGTAAATTTTGCGGAAGTCCGAAAGTCTTCTTGCGGTCCAGATGCTGCAAAAATTGAAAACAGGCTAAGGGTAGGTTCTGATTCGATAATCCCACCTATTTTGCAAGGTATAAGGAAGACTTCCAAATTCAAGAATAAATCCTGGAATTGTAATTTTATACCTTAATCTACAGGGTGTCAATTTTAAAATTTACAATGGACAGTACCTCGAGAACGAAAAGAGATTTCAAAAAAAATTCAAAACCGTTTCTAGGGTAGAGAGGGGGAACTAAAATGACATGCCCCACCTACCCCACCTACAAAAATTTAAATGGCGACCCCATACTTGTGATATGTCGTTAGAAAGCCCGTAGAAAATGCTTTCCAAGTCATAATTATACAGAGTGTAACAATAAAGCAGAGAAGTTTATTTGACAAAAAGTAACAATTAATTATGGAACGATATCACAAGTAAGTAGGGGGTCGCCATTTAAATTTTTGTAGGTGGGGTAGGTGGGGCATAGGGGGTTGATGAGGGTGCGTTCTCTCTCATGTCATTTTAGTTTCCCCTCTCTACCCTAGAAACGGATTTGAAATTTGTTTGAAATTTATTTTCGTTCACGAGGTATATATTTGCTAAATAATCTGCTTTAGGTTATTTTATATTTTTAAATCTAATAAAATATAATTTTTACATTCATTATTCAGTACCGAAACTCAGTATCGACATCGGCATTATTGTGATAAAAATTGCAAGACGTTTAAAAGATAAGAGATCTTTTCGCGTGATATATTTCGAATAGTGTAAAAAATCTTCTAATACGTGCCGATAAATAATGCTCGAAACGTACACCTACCTGACTTAATTGAGAGGACACGTTGACAACCGATAATCAGATAATGATTTTTTTTTACAACGACTATATTTATACAAAGCCCTATTTGGCAGAAAACTAGATTAGAACAGAAGATTATTGTTGGTAAAGATAAAATGGAATAATCAAAATTTCTTAACAATAACTATCATCATTTTCGATAGAAACCATAAGTTTCTTCATATAAATGTCTTAATTACGTTGATTCCTGGAAAAGTGAGGATATATTTTCAATTTTTTCTAAATGAACAAAAATTCCAAGGTTCGCAAAATGCTGGAACCAAATTGCTTACATATTCCCAACTTCTGATGTAGGATCCTCCTCTTTTATCCTTTCTGTCCACTTGTACCCAGCTTCTATTAATCTCCCTAGGAGTAACTCAGTAGAGGGTCATATTTTCTTGAGTCAGTAACTTTAAATATTTCAAAAAAATAATCACTCTATCGTATCTATCCGTCAAATATCTGCTCTTGACATGGGTGATAATAAAAAAATTCTTCCGACAAGCGTACAAAAACTAACCCTCGAACACCCTCGAAATTGTTATTTATCCTATTCCAAATAATAAAATAAAAATATTTAAAATTTTGGCAAAAAATTGACATTGAAAAGCGTATAAAATTTAAGTGAACAAACAATTTTACTCCTATCAACAGGTCAGGACTTCAAGAAGGGTACAATCGTACAACATATAAAGATCCGAGTATTATTGGAATGATAAAATCTCAAAAACTAAGATGGTCAGGATATATGGAAAGAATGGAAACAGGAAAGTATTGTTATATTGCTCCATAGGAGAAAGGCGATGAAGAGGTAGACCCAGAACAAGATGGAAAACGGAGGTTGAAGAGGATCTACAAATTGGAAAGGTAAGACAAAGGACAAGGTGAGATGGAGGTAGGTCGTCAACCAAGCCATGGAAAGGTTAAGTTATTAAGTTTTTCGATTTTAACAACATAAAACGTAAGCATATTGTTTCAATATGTACCGTCGTTAACTGTTCCCATCAAAAAATACTTCAATACTAAATCCCAGTTCGCACTGCATCGCACATAACTAACAAATTTTGGAAGGAGAACGGGCTTCTTACAGTGGTCTTGAATCCAGCTGTCTAGCTAAATATTTGATATTCATTGAAGTTAATTTATAGTAATGTTTTGTTGGTGGATTATTTAGATCGAACAGCTATGTTCCGTTTCTCACTGCATGTATCTGTATACAACAAACCAATAAGTTGGTTTTCAATTTAATTCTTTTATTTCTAACCAAAGCCCTTTATCAAAAGGACCTTTGAACCTTAAACTTAAGGGAACTTAAAGAAAAACTCTAATTTGGATTGAGGAACAATGGATCTGAAGACTTTATATTTTATTATAAATATAGGTAGTTACTATGAGGCAATTTTTAGAGAACGATAATTGAATCTCCTTCATTTTGGAAGGAAAAAGCCGGTCCTGAAAATGTCTCTTTTTGGGCAATTCTGTAGATCTCGGAAACCGACAATTTTTTTGCTTAGTGTTGTAAAATGTACTATTTATTTTATCTTGCAAGCCGGTGGTGAAAAAACCGTTACCCAATAATTTTAGTGCCCTTTTAGATTATGTGAGTTAAAATTTAACCCTTTTCACAAAAAAAAATCTTGTGTTATATCTCATAAAATTATAAAACTTTACCCAAATTCGTTTTCGGCACGTTTGAAGATAAGTTTCTATTCCAATTGAAATAATAATGCTCAATATTTACTTAATATAATATAAAGTAACCAGAACTCAACGGTAATTATATTTCGATTATTTCATTCACACATGGCTGCACCTATAAAATTGCTTGATTGAAGTCACATGATATGTAATATGAGCGGATATTTAGGTAAACAGAAAAATACGAGCGATTATTTTGTTTGATTGCACAAATGTCAAAGTTTGACATAAATCAAACAGCGAAATTTAAAAATGTCTGTGAGCAAATCCTTACCAGTGAATACAAAGAGGAGTAAAGAGAGGAGGAGGAGGAGACAAAGATCTAACATTGGATCGAGTTTGGTTTTTCTACAGTGTATTCTCCACAAATATTCGCAAAGCTTGTTTGCAAACTCGTTTTCCGGAATATGCTGACCCCTCAGAAACTTCTTGGCAGCACTCCATTCTTTGAGTGTGCCTACCATCAGCAGCAACAAACTCAACACTATGGTTGACAGTCTTATGATGATAATCACACTCTGACAGTTTAGCGTAGCCCTTCAACATGTCCGTGTGAATCATTGAATCTCGCTGAACATGCTGCTTATTATCAATAAAAAAAAAATCAATCTCCAATCGTCTAAATCTTGAGCAACCAAACCCATAACCCATAACCCAGTGTCCTTCTACAATCCGTCCTCGATTATATTTTCTTTGTCCTAATTTGGATTCGTCAATCTGAAAAGTCAGTATGTTTATGAATAAATTTTCTAATTCAGAGATCTAGATAAGATTTCACTCTTTCTTCACCATCAGAACTAAAGTTGAGCCGAACGAAACTCGCAGCGCTGTTCAGTTAGATTGTTCAAAGATTGATTGGAAAAAGAGGACCAGGATTCACATGTCTACGTTTGTTCCTAACTCCAAATCCATTCTGGCAAAAAGGAAACAAGAATTTGCCTGTTGGGAAAAACGAACTTTCAAAATGGACTAAATTGGGAGCAAAGTCTATTGGTTTAGAAACCAACCAATTGGAATTTACAAACCATTCATGCTGATCAACTGCAGCTTCTCAACTGGCAAAATCCGGAGTACCAGAGCAGCAACTCATTCAAATTACTGGCCACGCTGGTACTTCTTCAATTTAACCTTACTTGCAGATGGATGAACAACATCACCAGAGTATTTGAACACTTTCGTCTTTTCTAAATGAGCAAGTGGGTTGAAATTCATAAAATAGTTAGATAGACTCCGTTCCACATAAGAAGAAGCCACTTGAAGTTTGCCAACTGACTTGCGCAGAAACCAAAATCGGTCTTGTTTATCTATGTCGCCTCGTAACGACAGTTTCATGCCATTGGCGTTACAAACGATGTTTCATGCCGACAGCCATTTTATTATTGACATTTGAGGTTGTGTTTGAAGCAGCCATTTATTGTCGAATATTCTTGATTTTTGAATATTTGAGGACGTTTAGCTAGTTTATCTGTGAGTATTGTGTGTTTTATTCGATCTAAAACCATGCCTCCTAAAATATTTGTTGGTGTTAAAGGAAAAATTATCCACATTATTCTAATTTTGTGTTAACCTACAAAATGTGAAAACGTTACGCTACTGATTTGAAGTCGAATGTCAATTTTACAATATGGAGCTGGTTTTGACAAAAAGTTCGCGCATACGACTGCAACTTCAAGTGGCTTCTTCTTACGTGAAACGGAGTCTAGTGATGGTGTCGTTGAACAGGACTTGGAACGAGCATTCAAATGAGGTATTACTTGCCATATGATCCCATTTAAAATTATCTTACAAAATGGCGGCCGTCCGTTGCATTTGTGCCCTATTACAGGCACCCGAACAGTTATTGTTAAGTTCTATGGTTCAAGAAATATATATGGGGGGGGGGGACTTTAGAGCGCCCTCTGTAATTGACACACCTGCAGGTTTCTTTTACAATATAAGATCAACGTTTAAAAAAAATAGTTTTCGCCTGTATTATTTCAATCAAATAACAATACATTAAAACTTAAAACTTATAGAAATATATTTTTATGGTAAAATAATCTTCACTAATCGTCTTACTGATGTTTACCGTTCATGATTTTGATAATAATCTTCCCTAATTACCTTGTTTTTATACCTGATTCATTGTCACTCAGTTCTTGTTAAAATATAATGCTTCTGGTTTGGTATTTTTCTCAAGAACTCTTTAAATTTTTTAATCCTTCCCATATAATTTATAAAGGACTATGCTTCCATCTTATGGAAAATAAAAGACCACTCAAATGCGGATATTTTGATACCAACTTATTCGACTTGAAAAATAGAACATTTGCTAACATTGCGCCAATGTTGTAATTTAATTAATAAACCCAAAAAATCAGTTCATTTGTCAGAAATTTTCGATTCGATTACAAAATCTAACCATTCAATTGGACTCCACCTGCTGCGGTGAAACAGAGTCGGACTTGTGAATATAGTTGTACATACGATGAATACCAGTTTCGTTGAAACAAAATAATAGGATTATATTTTTCAGTTGTATAAAGATATGATAGATTGCAATCAAATTATGTAAAAAAGGTACATCTCTCAATTGACAATCTAACATCTTTACATAAGTTTGTCATTTTGTAATAGCAGTTTATTATAACGTTTTCTATATTATAATAGTAAAATTATAATAGGTACATTTAATAACAGACCGACACGTATTTCGTAAACAATTCCGGTGTAAACGAATTCCCGTCAGGATTCTTAATGACTATAAAATACACATGAGTTCCCGTCCGACAGTTGCAAGTATCTTAATTCCGCACTCGAATTGCCGTCAAGTTTATTTAATCCGCTTCCAGGTAAACTAAATAGTTTTGAAAATTCCAGTAAATCGTAATATTCGTAATCCTGAATTCTAATGAAAAAGTTGAATAACCTATTAGGGTGGCTAGGGGGTCTGTCAGTACTACTTGCTATGAATATATTTTTCTATTATATTAAGTTGTCATTTTCGAAACGGCAGTTTATTAATATACATATTTCCGAACGTTTGTTGTCGTACGCTATAGTGATACACAAAATGCTTGAAGTAATACTAAGTGAAAAGGGTAAACCCTTTCTGGTTAGGTTAGGTTATATGTTAGGTTAGGGTAGCTTCTTTACATGTATGTATTTATGACTCAGTTCAGTAGTAGTACGCAATAAAATTGTAGAATTAAAATTCCGTATTTTATTCCAATAATGATATCATATAAAATAATATCGTGTAATAGTGCCAAACATAAGACATTTATAACTATTTCTTATTTCATACATCTGAAAACGGACCTCCCTTAAAACTTTTACTGTTCACTTATTACAATATGCAATAAATACATAGCTAGATATCAGATGATTCAGAGAATTTACCGTAATTACCATAAACACCTTTTAGACAGGTCAGTTTTCACCCTGACGGGAACTCGAGTGACGGCTTAACGTATCCTTATTATGGAACAGGAAGACTGGTTGACTATAGTTGACGCTGCTGATCGAACTATACCTAATCATGAAGAAATATAATGATGCAAATTAGATTTCAGTTAACAGTGCTTTTTATGTCACGCAAGGGAAAACACTCATCGCCATCAAAATATATATAACACAAAAACCGGCTTCGGCTATCAAAAAAATACAAAAATTAAACAAAACCCGGCTTCGGCTATCAAAAAAATACAAAAATTAAACAAAACCCGGCTTCGGCCATCAAAAAAATTTAATAAAGCAAAAAGGCGACTTTAGCTACCAAAAAAATATAAAAACCGGCTTAGGCCGATAAAAAATTTTTTTTCAGCTACACTTCGCGGCTAGAAGGTAATGAGGTCCTCAGGCACTGCCTATGGGGGGAAGGTGGAGCGCGTAAAAGGGGATACTCTAAGAATTATACATTATCTTTTAGTATCACCCTTTACGTCGGGTTCATTACCTACACACATTTCACAAGCATTTTTGTATTAACAGTTAATAGACATTTAACATCTAGCATATAAAAAAATCTTTTCCGCATCCCTATCCTATTTTTTTTTAAAGAGTTACCGATGCCAACAAATACACTACAAAATACTACAAAGAAAAAACAACATATAAAAATTAACTGATAAAATTAGGTCAGTTCAGCCCTGTCTGGTTTTATTTATTCATTTCTTATCACCGCTGATATCCTTACTTCGTGAAATCTGTAATACATGTCTATTTACGTATTTTCTCTCTGTCTTACTCATACAATCTCCGTAAGCGATTTTAAAAATAATATCATTAATTGTGAGTTAATTATAAAAGTCACAACATTGGCGCAATGATATCAAATGTTCTATTTTTCAAGACGAATAAGTTGGTATCAAAATATCCGAATTTGAGTGGTCTTTTATTTTCCATAAGATGGAAGCATAGTCCTTTAACTTTTCCCGAAAAATTGTAGCTTTTTTTCGTGTCTGGCCGCAAAGATACTTCTTCTTTTTATATAAAAACTTATCGAGTCCCAGAAATAGGTAATTCTATACAAAATATGAATATAAAAAAAAATAACAATAGGATTCGGGGCTGTCGCATTAGCAAAGTAACTTGGTTTTTCTAATAAGTCTATAAAAAGCTGGTAGGTTTTTTGTTTGCTCTTGATATAATACATGACACGGGGGGAGTCTAGAGTGAGATTTCTAGACGAATGCGACTGGACAAAGCAGCTGGGGTAAGCCGGTGGTGCTTTAAAAAATACACGGGTCAACAAAAGAGCCAATATCGGTAACTAGATGAGTGGCTTTGTGATGAATTTTATAAGCTCGTGCTGGAATTTGATACAAAAATAAAGTGATAGGCATTGAAAATGTTGTTAATAAGACGATATGTATACAGGGCTATATAGTTTAAAGTATGGATATCTCACAAACGGAAACCGTTAAAAAGAAGATTTTAACGCATGTTGCAAGGTTGCCATAGGAGCAATAATAGTCAAGTATACCTGCTTGAGGGACCGTACTAATCCCTACTACCATCATCTAGTAACGCGCATTAACGGGCGTGGCTATTTCACATTCATTCCTTTAATTGCCAAAGTGTACAAAATTCTCCAATTGAATCACGTAAATATGTGTGTGGTATCAGGTTTAGGTATTTCTTCAAAAATACGATTTTGTAGAATTTGTAGATCAACTGGTCTATATTTGAAGAAAAAATCTAATGGGGTCAAGTCCGGTGACCGAGCCGGCCATTCTATCAACGTCCTATCCATCTCTGAGGAAACACTGTATCCAGATAAGTATCTACGCACCGCCAGGATGTAATGGGGGGAAGCACCGTCTTGTTGATACCATATGTCATCAGATGGGATTATTATAGGATGCTATAGCTGGCAAAATATTATTTCTAAACAGGTCCAAATATCTGTTACCATTTAAATTACCTTCTACAAAAATGTTGCCTTATCAGAAAATACAATTTTTTTTCAAAATTAACATCAAGGTTCTTTTTTTCTTCAACCATTTCACAAAACTGTAATCTGCGGTCTGGATCATCTTCTGTAAGTTCTTGATTGTAGTGAATTTTATAGGGTTTCATTTTTTCTGATTTCATAATATATACCTTGTACTGATGAGGCGCAATACGCCGAAACCGGTCTACAAGTTATGTTGTCCCTTCTAGCTGCAAACCAGAATGGTTGGTTTAAATCTTGTAGATTTACCAACCCCGTTTGACTTAGAAGTGTAATTCAATGTCTGTCGGGACATGTAGCCGGGGAAGTAGTTGTTTCTTCTTCGTTGAACGGTCACTGTTTTTGAAAAATATTTTTCAAAACATTGTTGTAAGAGTTAGAATAATATATTTTTATTCTTCGATATCTATTGGTAACACGCTTTACTAAATACGATAATTTTACAGGAAACTGTAATAATTCTCTTGTGGAATTCTTCTTCCATAGTGAGTTCCTTGTCTCCAAAAAGATCCTTTCTCATCACATCTCTCTACAAACTTACTGCTCTCAATTTTTCTTCCAACTTGCTTTCTTCTTTAGGAGCCAATTCTTTTTCCCCTAATAGAAGCTTCTTCAAACTCTCCTTTCTATCTAACTGCTTCATTTTTTCCTCCAATATTTTTTCCTCCTCCACAGAAAGTTCTCTATCACCAAACAATTCTTTCCTTTCTTCAGTGCTTCCCTCTGAATTCTCTGTGCTTGCAATTTATCTTCCACCAATTTTTCCTGCTCTGCAGTAAGCGGTTTTTCTCCGAATAATTTCATTTTTAGCTTGCTCAGCTTCAAATTTATCCTCTAATATCTTCATTTCTTCAGGTGTCAACTCTTTTTCACTAAATGAACGTTTTTCAAGTTCATCAAGCTCAAGTTTATCCTCTAACAATTTTTCCTCTTCAGCAGACAGTTCCCTTTTTTTTCCTCAAATCATCTGTTCTAAGCTGCTTGAGTTTATCTTTTTCTGTTAAGGAGATACTTCTTTCTTAAAAACCAAAGGTACTTCAACCTTTTCTTCTTCTCCCAACTCAATTGTTGTTCCAGCATTTTCTTCTCCTCAGGACTAAGTTCTCTAACACCAAAAAGTTTTTTTCTCAAACTATCCCTTCTTGCTTTTTCTTCTGTTAATTTAGTGTCCAGTATTGTTAAAAATTGTCAAAAATTGTCAAAAATTGTCAAAAATTGTCAAAAATTGTCAAAAATTATCAAAAATTGTCAAAAATTGTCAAAAATTGTCAAAAATTGTCAAAAATTGTCAAAAATTGTCAAAAATTGTCAAAAATTGTCAAAAATTGTCAAAAATTGTCAAAAATTGTCAAAAATTGTCAAAAATTGTCAAAAATTGTCAAAAATTGTCAAAAATTGTCAAAAATTGTCAAAAATTGTCAAAAATTGTCAAAAATTGTCAAAAATTGTCAAAAATTGTCAAAAATTGTCAAAAATTGTCAAAAATTGTCAAAAATTGTCAAAAATTGTCAAAAATTGTCAAAAATTGTCAAAAATTGTCAAAAATTGTCAAAAATTGTCAAAAATTGTCAAAAATTGTCAAAAATTGTCAAAAATTGTCAAAAATTGTCAAAAATTGTCAAAAATTGTCAAAAATTGTCAAAAATTGTCAAAAATTGTCAAAAATTGTCAAAAATTGTCAAAAATTGTCAAAAATTGTCAAAAATTGTCAAAAATGGTTAAAAATGGTTAAAAATTGTCAACATTGTCAAAAATGGTTAAAAATGGTTAAAAATGGTTAAAAATGGTTAAAAATGGTTAAAAATGGTTAAAAATGGTTAAAAATGGTTAAAAATCGTTAAAAATCGTTAAAAATGTTTAAAAATTGTCAAAAATGGTTAAAAATGGCCAAAAATAGCCAAAAATTCTCAAAAATTGTCAAAAATTGTCAAAAATTGTCAAAAATTGTCAAAAATTGTCAAAAATTGTCAAAAATTGTTAAAAATGGTTAAAAATTGTCAAAAATGTTTAAAAATGTTTAAAAATGGTCAAAAATGGCCAAAAATGGTAAAAAAGGTCAAAAATGGTCAAAAATTGTTTAAAATGTTCTACAGCAATAGGGCTTTCTACTAAAAGAAAATTCCGAGGGTCGCGAACCTTACCGGACCCGCAGCACGTTTGTCGCCAAAGCCTCGTAAAATTAGGATTTGTATGCGTTTTATATCGCTAAGGTATGCCATTTTATAAAGTGATTGACATTAACCAATTTTTACAGTTTACTAATATTTATTTACAAAGCATAACCGGCTTTGTGACCATAGAATTTGGGCATATGGTACCTCATAAAAAAGTTAATCCAGAAGTCGAAGGGATTCATAAAATGATATAATATACAGGATGTTCTATTTAAAAAATCATTCATTGCAGTCACTACGCTTTTCAGGACCACCCTGTAAATTTTGGCGCAACGTGAAAATATGCTCCTGTGGCAACCTTGCAACATGCGATAAAATCTTTTTTTTAACGTTTTCCGTTTATGAGATATTCATATATGTTTCCATATTTTAAACTAACCCTGTAAATAAGGTTATAAAGGGGCCTTACGTAAAAAAAGTAAACCAGTATACAGATACATTCAAACACAAACGGAACATAGGGATAATAAGCATTGTATCAGAACTGCTTTTGAACTAGTCGACCAACATCCAGCTTCAACAGATTAAAAACACGATTATTACAATCGTTTATTTGGACACCTACAAGATATCGTGCAATTCCCACCACTCCGTATTCTCAACGGTAGGCGGTCCTTAATTAGCGTCAGACAGTCAGTCGATCGGTGAGAGTGTTCAAGCCCATAACTTTGTTTCAATTTAAAGAATCCTATTTTGTTTTATTTACGAATTTATTTTTATTTTGAAAGCCGTTATTGCCAAAAGAAATCAAAACATATTATCTTAACTCGAAACATTAATTGTTAAAGAGAATTTAACAATTAATTTGCGATTTTAACAACATAAAACGTAAGCATATTGTTTCAATATGTAGCGACGTTAACTACCCCCATCAAATAATTATTCAATACTAAATCGCAGTTCGCATTTCGCACACACCTCGCACATAACTAACAAATTTTGGAAGGAGAAAGGGCGGGCTTTTTTACATTGATTCTGAATCCAGCTGTCCAGATCAATACTTGATATTCATTGAAGTGAATTTACAGAAATGTTTTGTTGGTGGACTATTTAGATCGGCGAATACACTAAATCCCTATGTTCCGTTTTTATTTGAAGAATGTATCTGTACATATAATTAACAAATTCTACAAAATATATTTTGCATCGCCTCTTTTAGTTAAAATGGCACCCAGTGTTGTAAATAGTCATAAATTGCAAAACTACAGCATTAAATTTATTTAAATTTGCAGGTTACTTTTATATGATTAAAATCAAAATATAACTCGTCTAGCATCGCAATTTATTACAGTCATCCGCATTATAAACTCATATGAGTGTGGAACACACTTTCCTACTTAACTAGATTAACCTTTCAACTTTCATCCAGTTTTTTGTTGTCGTAGCTTCAAACTGAAAACATGTGCTGGCAATTTATTTATTATTTTCGTTGCTTCCCTAATTTTAAAACGTTTCCCCAAAAATACGGAATTTAAAAGACCGCGAAGGTGACACGGCACATGTACTTTTCAATAGATTTACAACCATGGGCGTAACGCACTTAAATTTAGATTGAAAAATAATTACCTATAAGAAACCATTCTCTCAAAAATGGTAAATTATTTCTACGTTGAATTAAGTAAAAAAAATCTACAGTGCTTCCGATAAGAGTGGAGATTTTTAACTGTACCCTAATTTTCAAATTGTTTCCAAAAAAACCGAATTAATAAGTGGTAGAAGAAGAGATACGAGGTCGAAGTGGGAATATCAAAATAGAAGTGACTATTTTCACGACAGGCGGAACTCGATCGGCCCGTATAGAAACGTTGATTTCGACTCTCGTCGACAGTAAATATATCCAGCCTTGAAACATTTCTCGGTGTTGGGTATGAGAAAGGACTGGCTATTCGCCGCCCATACGATAATTTATTATTAATTAACTGAAGGAAAGTAAAGTGAACGAAATTAACGTTACAAAATGGCGGACCAGTTAGCTAAAGGAGACTTTATTGGTCCGGATCTATTTTGTGGAATCGCAAAATATTGCATAAGAGGGGAAATCCGGAACTGGCTAGATAGGGAACACCAAGTCGAATTGAGGTTGACCCAAGGACGCCTCCATACAAAGAGTTTACTGAACAAGGAATTCTCAACCAGGCTATTGAAACTAGGTAAGACACTTACCGACCTGGTGACTGGAAACTGCGCCCTGAGGAAAGATCTGCACAAAATGGGCAGAAATGTGAGCTTGATGCTCACGTACTCTGCTTCTGCGACAACTTACAAGTACTTAGTCACCAGTCAAACTGAGCCACAATAGACTCTTGCGAGTCGCAGTGGAGGGCCTTATAGACCCCACCAGTCAAACTGGTGGCCTTTATAGAAGACACGAAGCTTCTGGAATGGAAGTAGATAACATGGGAAATGGTACAAAGATTCAGTTCAAGTGCCTGGGCTGATGAGCACAACCCAAACGAATGAATGAATGAAAGTGTAGTTTTTTCGTTTGTGGAAAAATCGGAGATGTGAAATTAGTGTTACTAATAAAATATCTACTTTATTTTGAATAATCAAACATTTTATCTACGAAAAGAAATGAACGATAATCAAAAACCTTCTTCAACTGTATCTCTACACCCCTGGGTAGAGAACTGAATATGAATGGGGATGTCGAAAAAATCTGTTACTGGTACACGTATTATAGTGGAGCCTCTTAGGCACTTCCGTTGGTGACATTCAACCGCTATAGCACGTGGACACGAAACAAGCAGTTGCTGTCTTTTGTTTATTTTTACCTATGACCCACCCACCACTTGCGAGATATGCTCACACACTTGAATTTTTTTTTAGTTACTTAAAATGAAAATTTTTGAAAAGTATCAGTTTTCTAGGAACACAAAAGAGGAGGTTTCAAATTCGAATTAAAAATGATTTCTATTTAATTTAGTATAAAGATATTTAAAAGTGGATACATTTTAGGTTGTTTTTTACAATATTTATATGTTTTATGGCTCATAAGAGATAAACTTTGTCGCTTGAGATAAAAAGTATCGATAGTGACATAGAGCTTTCAGATCGAATTACATACAAGATTTTCTCTACGATTAAGATACTATATAGTTTGAAGTTTTTTAACATTTTATTAGAACAAGTTACATAACACTATAGAGTCTATATATTAATGTTCTGATATTTCAATTTGAACTTGGGGCGTAAATTGCCTCATTATTCATTCAAAAGTACTATAAATATAAGGCGAGTCTCTCATTTTTTCTATGTAGAATAAAATGATAAACCAAAATTAAATCGACACGTCCTGTAACGCGTCAAATACAATAGGGTCGTAAAATTCGGCACTATGGTTAAGGATTCATTAATATTATAAGCCGGTGGCCAGTGTCGTGCAGTCAGTTCAAAGGTTTTGCCGAGTAGGGATGGGACAGTTTTTTTTTATTGCATCAAAGAACACCAGAAGACAAAAACACACCGACCACCAACCGTCATCCTCAAGAGTGCCCACCGGAGCTCCGTGAGGAAGGAAATACTCAGACAAGGAATCCACAATCTGAGAAAAACTCGGTGTAGAACTAGAGGACTACAGGAGCCTAACCAGGTACCTGAGAGAAGACAGAAAAGAAGTGGAGTGGTATACATATATGCCACGAGAAGAAAGAAAAGCAAGGATTTTCATCCGAGGAAGAAATACAGGAGGAAATCGAGAAAGAAGGAGTCAAGTTAGGGAAAATCAGCCAACTCCACTACAGGTTTGGTGAGAGGTAACCACTACCCATCTACATGGTAGAGCTGGAAGTAGAAGAGAAGGACAAAATAAAGAAAATTCAACACATACTGGACGTGAGGATAAGATGGGAAGACCAAAGAAGAGGAAATGGACCGACGCAGTGTTACAACTGCCAAGGATTCCACCTCGGACAGACGGCATGCAGTATAAGCACGAAATGCGTGAATTACAGAGGATGCCCACAACTTGAAGACAAGGAAAACAGCCCCAAAAAGAACGAAGCCATGAGTCAACTACGCCCAAGTTGCAACCAACAAAACGACGACGATAACAACACTGACGAAGCAACAGATTCTCGAGCAGGTGACAAGTCTATTAGCTCAGCTAATGGCCTAAAGTCACTTGTGAGAAATCTCAAGAAAAGAAGACCCGGCAAATCCATAAAAAGATGAGTCGGGATTTCAACTAGGACAGAAAAAAACAAGAGGATCCACTCTATAAGGTCGTCTTTAGCCGAAGTTTGTAGGCTAAGGATTTGCCCTTGTAGAGGCAGCGCAAAAACATACAACGGAAGATAAAAGCTAGAAGACCGCTGAAGAACTAACCACCGCGGTTACACAGCCAAGAAGAAGACAGCCAGCAGCCATTTTCTACGCGAAAAACGCGAAAGTCGACGATGAGGACCCATCGGGGGTTGGTGGAAGCTCTCCCCGGGATGCATTGCGCTTAGAGCGATGCATCCTGGAAGAGACGGGCTCATCTCGCATGTGTGTGTGTGCGATCTACTTTTATAGCCTCCATGCTATGAACGATCAGTATTATATGCTTTACTGAAGATAAAGGCGTCTTTGTCGAAACAATGTCTCAGCTTGAATTAAAATTTTTTGCAGACAAAGATTCCTAAGCATTTTTTATTACTTCTTCAGCATCAGGATGTAAATGTTTTCTTGTGAATGTATCACTACAAGTATAATCATTATCATCACAAGCCAATGGACGCCACATTACAAAAAAATCACTCTAGTATTTTTGTAGGTCTATTCACTTGTTAAGTAAATTAAAACACTTTTGTTACTTCATAACTTTTAATAAGTAGATGTTACTGCTCAACAATCAACAGCCATGTTTTAATGTCAATGTCAATAATTGACTGTTGACAGTCCAAGATGACAACCTTGTTGATACCAACTATGATAAACCAAACTCTTTCGAAAACTAAATAAAACTAAAACTAACTAATTCTATAAAAATCCAACTTTTTCTCGCCCCCTGTTAAATTAAACAATACACTTTTTTTATCTACCTGTTCTTTTAAACCGTTTAAAAATGTAAATGGGGGTTCCCTGTTTTTTGCACCGTAATTCAACCTCTGAAATCCAAGAAGCAAATCATCAACACCGGAAATAAAAAAAAAATCATCCAACCTGCGTGTCACAAATAAAAAACGGCACGCGCTTCCCCCATTCCAATAAAAAGCCACCAAGGGTGAATTTAAAAGAGCCTTTTTTATATGCCGGGAGGGTTAAAAACGACGTAGATACCTGTTTTTTGTGCGTGTCGCCTTTCATCAACTTAACGGCGGGTAATTTTAAGTAGATTAGGGTTAGGGCTGGGTGTTTGATATAGCAGGAAGGGAACTTTTTTTTAGATTTTTTAGACACGCCTAAAAATGAGAATAAAATGGTGGAGCGAACGACTCAACTTGAAGGTGTAATATCTAAAATATGCATAAAATTGATAAATATATATTTTTTTACACAATAAGCGATGGAGATGGGTCACGAACTAACAGTTTACTGAAGTAGGTAAGTAACGCATTTGTACCTATATCTATAATGAGCTCAGCAATTTTAGAAAATACACTGCTCAACAATTGAAGTGGATAATTATAACTTTTGAAAATATTCTGGTAGAAAACCAGGAAAAGTTGTTAGCGAGGTGCTAACGAGCAGACTACGAGAGTCGAGAGTTTGCAGACAAGTTGTGGAGAATTTCCCACATAAAATCAGAACGTAGAATCTACTTAATTGGTGAGATATCCACTCCATAAATTTTTCATATTTTCATATAACAATCTAAGTGATTTAAAGTGCTTAAATAAGATTAATTTATAGGTTGTATTATTTAGGATAGAAATTTTCATACTTACAGAAGAATTTGATATCAAATCCTTACAAATATTCGCAATATAGCGTTCGCAAATCATTTTTTTTTTCTTTATTTAGTTTTCTACAGCGGATTCCAGAGAGAACAGCTGATCTTTCATTTGTAACGGAAGCCGCGTTCCGTATTTCTATTCGGTGCGTTGCGAATATTGGTGGTAAAGTATTTCGGAGTTGAGTTATTGTCGAAACGACAATTTTTTTGTATATCGATATTTGTTGTAATCGTTCGGCGTATTAATTGCCATTTTTTATTGTTGGTTACCATTATTCTATTAAAAAAATCAGAGTGCATATCTTCGGTTTGGCATAAAGTTGAATTTACTCAAGACACTTTCCAGATTATCGAAGAATTTATTGACGTTAACCACATTAAATGATGTAGCTCTTGAGAGGCTAGTTTTTTCTGGCTTACGTATAGGCTCAATTTGTTTATGACGGCGTTGAAATCCTTTCACTTGCCATCTGACTATCAAACCATTTCTCTGGACAGACCAAATTTAGTTCGTTCGCATATTTATAACCAAGCACGCGGAGCCCTTTCTTTCATTCCACGTACCTAAATACCGTTTTTTCTTTCAAATATTTACAAAGAAAATTCAGAATTTTTTTATGTTATCCACTTCAATTGTTGAGCAGTGTATATCTGACAACATTGCTTTTTTCTCATGTCTCCTCATTGACTTTAGTAAAAGTATAACTGACCCATTTTATTAGTAGTAGGCGGGGAAACCTAATAAATAATTATTTCTGTTTTTTCGGTTGGTTTTTGATCGTTTATTAATTTCTTCGTCCATTTTTTGATTAATCATTCTCGGATCATTTAAGGGTCGAAAACAACGGCCATTATACACCTTTTTGGGATATTTTCTAGCATTTTAGAAATTGGTACAGCACGTGCCGGCACCATTATGACTTCCCTATGTAATTATAGATTTTTCAGCGACCACCGTCCGGCACGAACATCTGGTATTGTTTCACACTAATTGTTTTTTTTTTGACGTAGAGTATAATTCTGGCTTCATATAAGCTTCCTTTATACCTACCTGAGTCATTTCTTGCTTAATTATAACTGACCAAAGCGAAATCCACACCAAAATATTATTTTAACTTTTTAGTGCCATATCTCAAGAAAACGAACAAAATTTCGAGGGAAGGACATTTTTTAGTTTTTATTTTCAAGACACCCTATATATATATGAAATAGTTAGTTTTTTCATTAGTCTATCTTCAGTGCTGATCTAACTACGTACGCGCCATCGACATGGAAATAAAAAGAAATAAAAATAGATATAGAGGCGTGCCTTATAAGCGTGCTCGGCGTGGTATATTTATCTTTATGCGTTTGGGGGAAGCAAAAATGCTGATTTCAACTAAAAAAGTTGGGGTGAGCTTCGCTGCATAGTTATTTATTACCTTAGGGGAGAACTTCAGACGAGGGGTTGGTTTTTTTTTAGCCGATACTATATAAGAGAGTCTGAAGTTGTATGAAATGTTCTGAACGAATAAACGAATGGAAAATGTTTTTGAGAGTGGATTGTGTTTTAAGGGATTTTTTTGTATGTTTTTTTAAATGTTTTACCATCAAGTGTTTCAAAACAGGTTGTAAATACCAAAACAGGTTGTAAATACTGTTCAGTTCAGTTTACGGTAAAATCAATAAATTATTTTATTTATTGGTAATTATAATTTTTAGAAGTTATTAATTGCGGATCAAGTCAGTACAAACCAGTCAAATGCGAAGACGGTGTGGATCTTGATCCTTTTCCACCATACACTCCATGCAGAGGTTAAATATCTGAATAAAAAAAATGGAAAGCATTTCGAGCCAGTATCTTTAGAATTTGAAAAGAAAACAATTGTTCAATCACCGCCACCTAGCGTCCATTAAAATCACTGGAATAAAACGATATAATATTTTATTAGGCATTGAATTTTTTTTCAAATGATACTAAGTTTGTCAAAATCCATAAAGAGGAATAAAATTTATAACAGTTTTATTGAGCCAGCTTTCCCACTCACCCCTATAGGTACCAGTTATTTTACAAGATAAAGGAAAAAGTACTGGAGCAAACTTACGTAAAATGATCTAATGATTACGAATATTCAAACTTAGTGATATTATTGTGAACTACGCCTTCTGGCGTTGGATTAGAAAACTTAAAAATAATTTCCAACAGTTTCTCGAATGCGAGTTTGTAATACTGAATTTTTTTCTATTTTTTTCTCTAAGCTGTACAATAAATAGTTTCTGAGATACAGCGGGTTGCCTCTCTTAATCAGACTCCCGGTACAACAATTTCTACTCGCTCCTGAATAGATTAAACCATTTTTATGTTTTACTTGTAGACTTTTATGACCATAAATTGTGATTGAGTTCTATAATATAAATTATCTTTTGTTTATTTCCATTTAAAATCTTTGATCGTGGATAAAGTATGGTCTGCTACTCGGTTAGAAAGAAAATTCGTGATGCTCGTGGTTCGTCACGCTCACCTTCGGCTCGCGCTCGGAACTTTCCACTCGCATCGAATTTTCATTCTAACCTTGTTACAGAATATACTATTATTGTATCATTATAATTCAATATAAAAAATCTTTCTGGACAATTTTATTTAAAAAAATTTTTTAAACCACAACCTGAGAAAAATTAGTAGATGGGGTACAAAAAAACTAAAACTAATTAATATTAATTAAATATAATATGTATGTGTCTCGGAGTGTATGTGTGTATATATGTATATTTTAATACTGAATTTATTTACATATGGAACGATAGACAACGGAAAATATTTATTTGAGATGTATTTGTAGAGAAAAGTGTTGACTCACTTAGGTAGGTACATATAATTTGTTATTATTAGGTACATAATTTATAAAAAAAAATTTGTGAATATAAAAAGTCCATAATAATAATTTTTTTTTTCGTTATCTCGTTCCCTTCACTTTTGCATACCCTCGTATACAAAATATCATAGATACGATGTCGCTGATTTTTTCCAATATTCGTTCATTATCTATTTGAGAGTGTGTATATCTAAAATTTCCAATCAAAATTCCCATTATTATGGGCTCTATGATTGTATATTTGACTATATTCCAACCTCACTTTCGAATTTTCAAAATCGAAACTAAGTTTTCTCAGATACTTTCATATATGGAAATCCACTAATTCGACCTCGTAGATTACAAAAATGCCCATAAAAATTTTCTAGAGTCCATAATAAACATTTTATTCTTTTCGAAATCACATTCCCTTCACTTTTTCATACCCTCGTATACAAAATATCGTAGATACGATATCGCTGATTTTTTCCCATATTCGTTCTTTATTTGAGAGTATGTATCTAAAATTTCAACTCAAAATTTCCATTATTATGGGCTCTACGATTTTTTGACTATTACATAAATCCACTTTCGAATTTTCAAAATCCGAACACTTTTCTATATGGAAATCCACTATTTCGTCCCCGTAGATTAATCTGTTTTTGGTATCACACCCTGTATGTATATATATATAATTTATTGAGATTATTTTCCGAGTATAAAGATTACTAAATTAAAGAAAATATCGTCCAATTTTATGTCACATTCTTGTGAGCTTCATTAAAAAATTTATTTTACTAAAAAGAGACAATTTTACGACAGAAGAACAACTACTCTCCGGACTATGTGTACCGAGGAGGATTGAATTACATTTATCGGGAAACGGGATTCTTTTAACTCATTTAGTTTGGAATTAAAAGAGGCATCAATACTCACATACCGGTTTCGGCGTATTTACTCCATCATCAGTGCGAGGTAGATGACTCTCGTCCAGCATAATCAGCCGGACTGAAGAAGACACTTTTGCAGTAAAATAAAAAAAAAATTTCTCTCAAAAACATAATTTATTTTCCATTCATTATGAACAGTAATTGTCTACTTATAATACTAAATTTTATAATACACAATTTTGATGCAACAGCTCGCCGATTAATACTAGCAATAAAAAAGAGACTACAATTTTATTCTACATCAGTCTTAATTATGGCCCCGTATTTATAAACCTATCTAATTTTTTATTATTATTATATAATATATATGTACATTATATATTTGGGTGAAAGCTGTATAAAAATATATACAAATTATTATTATTATTACCATTACATTATTTACACGGTAATTTTATATTATATTATAACCCGCAAATTTCCGAATTTTGATAACACAAAAAATTGCACCCACAAAAAATTAAACAAATCGTATGACTAGAGTTATTATATTTTATAAATTAAAATTTTCAAGGTCTGCATTCCATTTAGAAAATCACTTGGTATATTGTGTATAAATGCCATTTACGTCAAATTAAAATTTAAAAACAAATAATTTTTACAATACCACATAAACTAATTGGTGTCAATTCACTGAATTGGTAGCCTCTCATCGAGAATTCGGACCAACGCGTAGCCTTTCATCGTAAATTCGGACCAACGCGTAGTCATTAAAGATTAATTCGGACCAACGTAGCCTTTCATCTAAAGTACCATTTCATCGTAAATTCGGACCAACGTAGCTTTTCATTTTGAAATGAACCAACGACTCTTTGGTCGTGTATCACACATAAACTCAGCTGGTTACAATTGAGAAGCTACTTTGGTTTCAATTTACGATGAGAATTCAGCGAATTGGGACCAATGTACCATTTCATCGTAAATTCGGACCAACGCATAGCCTTTCATCGTGAATTTAGACTAACGTAGCCTTTCATCGTAAATTCGGACCAATGCGTAGCCATTAAACGTGAATTCGGACCAACGTAGCCTTTCATCCAACGTACCATTTCATCGTAAATTCGGACCAACGTAGCTTTTCATTTTGAAATGAACCAACGACTCTTTGGTCGTGTATCACACATAAACTCAGCTGGTTACAATTGAGAAGCTACTTTGGTTTCAATTTACGATGAGAATTCAGTGAATTGGGACCAATGTACCATTTCATCGTAAATTCGGACCAACGCATAGCCTTTCATCGTGAATTCAGACTAACGTAGCCTTTCATCGTAAATTCGGACCAATGCGTAGCCATTGAACGTGAAAGCCTTTCATCCAACGTACCATTTCATCGTAAATTCGGACCAACGTAGCTTTTCATTTTGAAATGAACCAACGACTCTTTGGTCATGTATCTAACAGGTTGCAATTGAGAAGCTACGTTGGTTTCAATTTATGATGAGAAATCAGTGAATTGGACCAACATAGTTTGTCAACAAAATTTTTGACATGGGACAATAAATTTTCAAACAATTAAATAAATAGAATTTAGAGAGAATTTCATGATATAAAATTATGAGTAACAGGAAGTCCAGTTTTTCTTTTCCAAGCATTTATATTCTTTTTAAAGTCATAAGAAAAAAAAGTAAGGTTGTCCAGATATTTTGTCTAAAATTGAAAAAAATTTGAAGAGCCGGCAATAGGGCTAGTTAAACGGAAGAAGAACTAAAGTGACCCAATTACAGGGTTCTCTGTGTCGTTAAAATAATTTACAACATTACTTAAAGTGGAAAAGAAAACTGGGACAAGCTGTCAATTGTCAAGATAAGAGAAATGAAAGGTTAACAAGATTAAAAACCTGCAAAATAAAATTATGATTCCTAAAGTGCTAACCTTGAATTCAGTCTTGATAACTTATTTAATAATGAGGATTACGCGCGATGTGCAAAAATAAAGAAGTTTTATCATTACATTCTTCACCGCACATATTACAAGTAAAAGGATTTTTATAACCATGGTAACCCATGTGTAAGGTATACATGACCGCTTCACCAAATCTGATATCACAATATTGACAATGATAAGCGGATTTTTTGGTGTTATTAGCAGCAGGTTCCGTTTTTTCTGAAGATACCTCTTCGGGTTCTTTGTTTTCGACGACTTCTACGTTACCGAACATTGTAGTGGTCGTTTCATCTTCTTCTTCATCTGAAGAACGGTCACCAATTGAACGTTCGTAAGTAGATTCTCTTCTTCTCTTCTTCGGGGTTGATTCTTCTGGTTTACTAAGATCTAAAGCACCTGTTGTAGTTTCCATTTGCTCGGAATGATTCGGGGAATATTGTCCGGAAGAAAGAAGCGAATCTTGTCGTTCTCTAACGAATTTTTCCAAATTCTGAAGCAACAAAGGATTCGGAATGGCACCTGACAGACCGGGAAGTAAATTAAATGCCGAATATGGGAATTGCATTGGCTGTAAGAATTGATTAAAAGGAAATTGTAACATCTGTTCAGGTTTAGGAGGATCTTTTTCGGCTTGTTTAGATTCTGATTTTAGTTTCGGTCCTCTTCTAGTTCCATAAACGTCGATTATAGGTAGAGGATTCGGCGTACCATCAGGGTTAAGAACCATAGCTGGTTGATGATTGTATTTTCTAAGATGGAGTTTTAAGGAATGGCAATATTTGGTGCAATAACTGCAATCGGCGCAGCGATACTGGTAAACGTTAGAATGTGACTTCAGATGGGAATTAAGCATGGATTTATTGACACACGTGTATTGGCATTGGGAGCATTTGAATGGTTTAGAACCGAAATGGTTGCGTAGATGGTATTCCAAATGGTGTTTATATTCAGTTACAAACGGACATTTCGGGCAATTAAGAAGCTTATCAGCTTTGATATGCTGTTTACTATGTTCCCAGAATTGTAGTTTCGTTATAGCAACGTAATCGCATTGTTTACATTTGAATGTTTTTATTTTCCCGTGGGAATTAACTTTGGGGATTCGAAGTCCTTGTTCGTCGTACTCATCCATGTCAGCATCTGATTTAGTATCTTCATCGCCAGACTCACTATACGCACTTTTTTCAAAAGACGCACGCAATTTCTTCAAAGCGTCTTCGCCGTTACTATTTTCTCCTCCACCGTTCGAATTTTCTCCGGGAGACGTACAAGGCGGGAGAATGGTTTGGACCTCATTTTCAGATTTGCTCTTAGGAGATACCATATGCTCGGAATTAGGAGGTGTTAATAGGTTACGATCTGTAGGGTAAATCATGTGTGGAGGAATATTGGGTTGCGTATAGGAAGGCCTTAAATTTGGAGGATAATAAGCGGTGGGTGTTGAAGTTGTCAAGGCGGCGGTTGGTGAATATGATGCGTTGAAATGCTCGCTTTGGTCACTTCCAGGGGATGATGATACGAAGTCGCTTCCCGATACCAAGCCAGAATCGTTCCTTACGTCATGGTCGATGGGTTCTCTTTTCTGAAACAAAAGATAAAAATAAATTTGTGTAACTTTTAAAAAAACGCCTAACGCGAAATGAGGACCGTTAAAATTAAAAATAGCCGGCAATTAATGTGGACCGTTTGTTTATATTCTCTTCTTTCAAACGAACAAAAAAAAAAGATGTTGCACAAAAATAGGAGTCCTGGAAATACAACACCCGTCCATATATAAATATGAAAACAACTAAAAATCTTGTTTCGCGCGGTTTTCTTTTTCAGTAATCGGGTTATGAAATATTTTATAATAAACAAAAAATATTTACTACCGACTTGTTATTGGGTACAAAGTTCTGCGATGCAGAAATTTTTCGATTTATGGCTAATAACATCAATAATATTAGATTATTTTCATATACATAACTTATTATAGTACGTTTTTTGATATTTTTATATCAAATATGAATTTTGACATTTCTATAGTGAAGTTTGTCGTTTCTAATGTAAAGTTTGACATTTTTATCTAGAGATTTGACATTTTTATCTAGAGATTTGACATTTCTAGTAAAAGTTTATTTAGAAAGATCTATTGACAAGAAATTCAGACATTAATATGAATTTTGACATTTCTATAGCAAGGTTTGACGTCTTTATCGTGAAGTTTGACGTTTCAACTTTAAAGTTTGACATTTTTATCGTGAAATTTGACATTTCTAGTAAAAGTTTATTCAGAAAGATCTATTGACAAGCAATTCCGACATTGATATGAATTTTAACGTTTCTACTGTAAATTTTGACATTTTTATTGTGAAATTTGACATTTCTAGTAAAAGTTTACTCAGAAAGATCTATCGACAAGAAATTCAGACATTAGTATGAA
Organism: Lochmaea crataegi; assembly: GCA_947563755.1. NCBI lineage: Eukaryota > Metazoa > Arthropoda > Insecta > Coleoptera > Chrysomelidae > Lochmaea > Lochmaea crataegi. Next base: position 2,548,551 of record OX387434.1, on the reverse strand, counting down.
TTTTGACGTTTTTACTGTAAAGATTGACGTTTCTACTGTAAAGTTTGACATTTCTACTGTAAAGTTTGACTTTTCTACTGTAAAGTTTGACTTTTCTACTGTAAATTTTGACATTTTTATCGTGAGATTTGACATTTCTGGTAAAAGTTTATTCAGAAAGATCTATCGACAAAAAATTCAGACATTAATATGAATTTTGACATTTTTATAGCAAAGTTTGACGTCTGTATCGTGAAGTTTGACGTTTATACTGTAAAGTTTGACATTTTTATCTAGAGAATTGACATTTCTAGTAAAAGTTTACTCAGAAAAATCTACTGACAAGAAATTCAGACATTAATATGAATTTTGACGTTTCTACTGTAAAGTTTGACGTTTCTACTGTAAATTTTAACATTTTTATTGTGAAATTTGACATTTCTATAGTAAGATTTGACATTCCTAGTAAAAGTTTATTCAGAAAGATTTATTGACAAGAAATTCAGACATTAATATGAATTTTGACGTTTCTACAGTAAGGTTTGACGTTACTACTGTAAATTTTGACATTTTATGGTGAAATTTGTCATTTAATTCTAGTAAAATGTTACTCAGAAAGATCTATTGACAAGAAATTCATACATTAATATGAATTTTGACGTTTTTACTGTAAAGATTGACGTTTCTACTGGAAAGTTTGACTTCTACTGTAAATTTTGACATTTTTATTGTGAAATTTGACATTTTTATCGTGAGATTTGACATTTCTAGTAAAAGTCTATTCAGAAAGATCTATCGACAAAAAATTCAGACATTAATATGAATTTTGACATTTTTATAGCAAAGTTTGACGTCTGTATCGTGAAGTTTGACGTTTATACTGTAAAGTTTGACATTTTTATCTAGAGAATTGACATTTCTAGTAAAAGTTTACTCAGAAAAATCTACTGACAAGAAATTCAGACATTAATATGAATTTTGACGTTTCTACTGTAAAGTTTGACGTTTCTACTGTAAATTTTAACATTTTTATTGTGAAATTTGACATTTCTATAGTAAGATTTGACATTCCTAGTAAAAGTTTATTCAGAAAGATTTATTGACAAGAAATTCAGACATTAATATGAATTTTGACGTTTCTACAGTAAGGTTTGACGTTACTACTGTAAATTTTGACATTTTATGGTGAAATTTGTCATTTAATTCTAGTAAAATGTTACTCAGAAAGATCTATTGACAAGAAATTCATACATTAATATGAATTTTGACGTTTTTACTGTAAAGATTGACGTTTCTACTGGAAAGTTTGACTTCTACTGTAAATTTTGACATTTTTATTGTGAAATTTGACATTTTTATCGTGAGATTTGACATTTCTAGTAAAAGTCTATTCAGAAAGATCTATCGACAAAAAATTCAGACATTAATATGAATTTTGACATTTTTATAGCAAAGTTTGACGTCTGTATCGTGAAGTTTGACGTTTATACTGTAAAGTTTGACATTTTTATCTAGAGAATTGACATTTCTAGTAAAAGTTTACTCAGAAAAATCTACTGACAAGAAATTCAGACATTAATATGAATTTTGACGTTTCTACTGTAAAGTTTGACGTTTCTACTGTAAATTTTAACATTTTTATTGTGAAATTTGACATTTCTATAGTAAGATTTGACATTCCTAGTAAAAGTTTATTCAGAAAGATTTATTGACAAGAAATTCAGACATTAATATGAATTTTGACGTTTCTACAGTAAGGTTTGACGTTACTACTGTAAATTTTGACATTTTATGGTGAAATTTGTCATTTAATTCTAGTAAAATGTTACTCAGAAAGATCTATTGACAAGAAATTCATACATTAATATGAATTTTGACGTTTTTACTGTAAAGATTGACGTTTCTACTGGAAAGTTTGACTTCTACTGTAAATTTTGACATTTTTATTGTGAAATTTGACATTTTTATCGTGAGATTTGACATTTCTAGTAAAAGTCTATTCAGAAAGATCTATTGACAAGAAATTCAGACATTAATATGAATTTTGACATTTTTATAGCAAAGTTTGACGTCTGTATCGTGAAGTTTGACGTTTATACAGTAAAGTTTGACATTTTTATCGAGAGATTTGACATTTCTATTAAAAGTTTATTCAGAAAGATCTATTGACAAGAAATTCAGACATTAATATGAATTTTGACGTTTCTACTGTAAAGTTTGACGTTTCTACTGTAAATTTTGACATTTTTATTGTGAAATTTGACATTTTTATGGTGAGATTTGACATTTCTAGTAAAAGTTTATTCAGAAAGATTTATTGACAAGAAATTCAGACATTAATATGAATTTTGACATTTTTATAGCAACGTTTGACGTCTGTATCGTGAAGTTTGACGTTTATACTGTGAAGTTTGACTTTTCTACTGTAAAGTTTGACATTTTTATCGTGAAATTTGACATTTCTAGTAAAAGTTTACTCAGAAAGATCTATTGACAAGAAATTCAGACAGTAATATGAATTTTGACATTTTTATAGCAAAGTTTGACGTCTGTATAGTGAAGTTTGACGTTTATACTGTAAAGTTTGACATTTTTATCTAGAGAATTGACATTTCTAGTAAAAGTTTATTCAGAAAGATCTATTGACAAGAAATTTAGACATTTATATGAATTTTTACGTTTCTACTGTAAAGTTTGACGTTTCTACTGTAAATTTTGACATTTTTATTGTGAAATTTGACATTTTTATGGTGAGATTTGACATTTCTAGTAAAAGTTTATTCAGAAAGATGTATTGACAAGAAATTCAGACATTAATATGAATTTTGACATTTCTATAGCAATGTTTGACGTTTTTATCGTGATGTTTGACGTTTCTATTGTAAAGTTTGACGTTTCTACTGTAAATTTTGACATTTTTATTGTGAAATTTGACATTTTTCTCGTAAGATTTGACATTTTTATCGTAAGATTTGACATTTTTATCGTAAGATTTGACATTTCTAGTAAAAGTTTATTCAGAAAGATTTATTGACAAGAAATTCAGACATTAATATGAATTTTGACATTTCTATAGCAAAGTTTGACGTCTTTATCGTGAAGTTTGACGTTTATACTGTAAAGTTTGACATTTTTATTTAGAGATTTGACATTTCTAGTAAAAGTTTATTCAGAAAGATCTATTGACAAGAAATTCAGACATTCATATGAATTTTGACGTTTCTACTGTAAATTTTGACATTTTTATTGTGAAATTTGGCATTTTTATCGTGAGATTTGACATTTCTAGTAAAATTTTATTCAGAAAGATCCATTGACAAGAAATTCAGACATTAATATGAATTTTGACATTTCTATAGCAAAGTTTGACGTTTTTAACTTGATGTTTGACGTTTTTATTGTAAAGTTTGACGTTTCTACTGTAAATTTTGACATTTTTATTGTGAAATTTGACATTTTTATCGTGAGATTTGGCATTTCTAGTCAAAGTTCATTCAGAAAGATCTATTGACAAGAAATTCAGACATTAATATGAATTTTGACATTTCTATAGCAAAGTTTGACGTCTTTATCGTCAAGTATGACATTTCTACTGTAAAGTTTGACATTTCTAGCGTAAATCTGTTTAGAAAGATATATTGACGATGTTTTAAGAAATTCAGCCATTAATAATATTGTGTTCGAAAGTTGGCATTTTTTATCAGAGAATTATTGTTCCAATTTTGAAAATAAAAAAGTTTATCGAGCAATGACTCGTGTGGTTTCACTTCAATATTTGCACGCATATCTTTGAATGCCAAATTGATAAAAATAAAAATACTATTGACCGCAGAATCGATAAAAATTGTTTAGAAAAGCCGTTTCGCTATTTCTACATATAATTTGCCCAAAAAACAAGTGTACAAACTTACCGGTACTACGGAATGGAACTGCCATGCCGATTGGGGAGATGAAGGTTCCATGTGCATATTAGCTTGATATCCTGATATTGGACGAACTCCTCCTTGGACACACGTAGAACTCATGTCGCTGGACGCTCCTCCTCTCATTTCACGTACAATTTAAATTCTGAATCAAGATAATCGAACGTTTAAATTGATTACCCTCTATTTAAATATACAATTTGTTCATTTCCAAAAATATGGTATTCTAATAGGTGCAATTCGTGGGTTATGATCAAAAAGTAAGTATGTTGATACTCTGTTCTTTCTGTTATACAGGGCGAGCCGAAGATACAGTTAAATAAAATGAGACATCTTGTATATATGGTATTAAGTGAACTGTATAATAAATACTATTATACAGGGTTTCCCAGAAGATTGTACCAAAAGAAGCAAAAAGTGTTAAAAATAATGATAGTACTTTATATAAAATGTTTTAATTTGTAACTTTAGAGACCCGTAGTTCGTTAACGAATTGTATAATCTAAATTGTCTGTATAATAAATACTATTATACAGGGTTTCCCAGAAGTTTGTACGAAAAACTTGGGAGATGCAAGAAGTGTTAAAGATAATGATAGTACTTTATATAAAATGTTTTAATTTGTAACTTTAGAGACCTATAGTTCGTTAACGAAGTGAGTAAGCCAAAAATTCATAATAATAATCTAAAATGTCTGTATAATAAATACTATTATACAGGGTTTCCCAGAAGTTTGTACCAAAAACTTGGGAGTTGATAGAAGTGTTAAAAATAATGATAATAATTTATATAAAATGTCTCAATTTGTAACTTTAGAGACCTATAGTTCGTTAACGAAGTGAATAAGCCAAAAAATCTGTCGTCTTCGAAGCTTTTGATACGACTTCCGGCACATCCTGTATGTTATTATTATAACAATTATCCTTATGAATAGCATATATTTTAGAAGAAATTATTAACAGAAGAGTTCTTTAAATAAAAAACTATAGCATATTATACAGAGTGTCTTCAATTGAAGTACTGCGTCTCCCCCTATACAACATAACTTATTTTAGATATAGTAGTTGTATATAAATACAACGTGTATGTATTTAAATGAAAATAATTTTAAAATATACATTACCAATTGTATTAACTCATTAAAAATATATTACATAACATCGATGCTTAAAAATATAGATATATAATAGAAAGAGGAATATTTTTAAAATAATAGATTTTGTTTACAACAGATATTAAAATGAAAATTTCAAACGTTATTTTTTTTAAACTAATAAATATATAACCTATATTTTTAATAGATGATAAACTTTTTAACCTTTTGGAAATAAACATTTATATATAATACCAAAGGGGGGGGGGGGCATTATTAATTAATAATTTCTGAATCAATATGTTTTTAGAACAAAAAATATAAGAATAGTTAATTTATATTTTTAAAAAGTTTCAAGTTTTATAAAATATAAAGAGAAAAAATTTGGGTTAATTGTAAAGGCAAAAATTCTTATGTTTTTCCAATCAATAATTTAAAAAAAAATAAAGAAACTAAATGAAATATATTCAAAACAAGAACCTAATAAATATATTAAAGAATAAATATCTACCTAAATACGTTAGAAGTAATCCAACTGTTTTATCATTCCTTAAAAAACACGTAGGTACTAAAAACACTGATAACAATATCTATGACCGCCACTGTCAATAAACACAGAAAGACTGACTAGATTTTCTTAGATCTGATCTAAGTATGTCTAACCAACACCGATGACCATTTCCCCCACTATCGATGGATAGCTCGACATGTCTACACCCCCACTTTCCCCCACTCTATAGGAAAAGCTTCCGATGTTGCCCAAAGCTGAGCAGTTTAATAAAGAGAGAGATGTTCGAATATTAGTATATAGGAGGGACTGAATCAAACAGCTCGAAGCTTTTATGCGGGATTAAAAAAAAGTAATAGTTATTTTGAGGAATGGAATATCTAATAAAATCGGTAATAAAAGACGATATATTGAAATGTATATTGCGTTGATTTAATGGGGTTTTAGGAATAAAAAAAAGGTTTATTATTATGGTTCGGGTCGGAGACGCCAGACTTGTTATAGTTTGTTTCTCGGTGCTGTTTTAATTTGCTTTCAAAATATTTTTAGTTATTTGTTTTTTTATGTTTTTTTTTCATCGACGCACATACAAAAAATAAACATGATAATAACATAAAAAGGGAAATTAAAAAATTGAATATTTCTTTGACTTGGCATTATTTTCGACAACAATTAGAGTTTGTAACTGATAAAGCGTACGAGGGTTGTCTTTTAAGTTTATTTCTGCATTTTTTTCTGGTTTTTTCTGTTTCTTTTTTTCTGTTTTATTTTCTGTTTATTTTCTATCTCTAAGTATACCTATGCAAAATATAAAGGACAACCCTCGTATTTCTGTTTTTTTTCTATTTTTTTCCGTTTTGTTTTTCTAGCTCTATGCAAACTATAAAAGACAACGCTCGTATTTAATAATTATTATGAAGTATTTTATCCAACGGTTAGGTGGAACACAATTTTTCTATTTAGTTAAATATTTGTTTAGTTTTTAAATATTTATCTATTTACTGTTGGTCTACGTTTTCAAAATCTATTGAAAAATCCATTTATTTATTTATTATTAAACAAATTATTTACACAGTTTTAGTTTATTGATGCATTTGTTAGTAAATTCATAATATCCGAAAGATAAAATAATGGTTCAAATTAGTGGTAGATAAAAATTATAAAATTATTCCATATAGAATCTTAAAATACTAAATTTTCTTCACTAAAATATAAAACCCTAATTTGAGACTGTTTCGGGGTGCGTAGATAACAAGCAAAAAAATTGCCCTTTCCCTTAACAAAATTTCCTCATCCCACCCCCATCCGAGATATCATCCCTGAAAGATGCTGAGTAAAACTGAATATTCGTTTTTTCTCTCTCAAATTTAAGAAAAGATGGAAACTTTGTAATTTCCGAGCACTAACGATCACTAACCACTGGTATTTTTTTCAAAATTGCTGTTACATTATTAGGGGGTGAAATTATCAACCCTTACTTTATTTAATATCAAATATTTTTTTCAAAATTGAGTTTTGTGAAATAAAATAACCTTTGAGTTGTATACTCTGTTTTATGGGCCTTAATCAGGACCGTCTCCAGAAATTTTAAACACTTAGTGAGTCCTACATCTTTTTACACTTGGAGGCCCTTAAAATTTGGGCACTGGGACAAAATGCTCCTGGAGACGACCCTGTCATTAATCCGAGAAATAAATTACGTGTACTTAAAAAACAATGCAAATGTTTTGTTAGAAAATTAGATAATTTAAAATCTATTTTCTAAAATATTGCGCTCTATTGGTAGAGATATAATTATTAAATAATATTTCCGGTTTTAACTTTTTAGCACTTTCTCATTGGTAAATAATACCTAGTATTTTAAATATATTTGGAAAAATATAGCCGTCATTAAAATTGAATATTTATCGAATTAGTGGTAATATTACATTTTTTTTTCTATAATTATTTTTAATGTTATGAAAATAATTCATATTTTTAATGATCTTAACTGAATTATTTTGGAAAATATAAGTTGGATGTGTTCAAAATTCCTTTATATACAAAAACTATTCTATACAGGGTGTTTCCATTATATTTAAGGTAGTCAAATTACAATTTCATTGGTATTGAACCTTGGACTTTAGTGTTTGAGATATCGTTAGGTTTATGGCGATTCCAAAAGAAGGCAGGTAAAGAATATTTCACAATATTTCGTTGACTCGGCGCATATGGCCTTAAGTATTTAGTAATAAAATTTTATAAATCCCTAAGTAAACCGGGAGCGGTGAGTTGCATCCCATTTGAGCAGGCCAAAGTTTTGACCGCTGACTTGCATCCGTCCAACCGCTGAGTTGCATCTCGTCAACTAATTTAATATTTTGTGTAAAACTGGTAGATAATTAAATAAAAGCGGGCAATGTTGTCATGTTTATTCTGATATCGTAATTAATACTAAATTTTATTTCCGAAACTGCGACTAATACAGTTTTATAACAATATAGTGTATAATATATTAATTTAATTTAAACATTATTCAATTATGTAGGTTAGGTTAGGTATCGGCAACATTGCTGTAAAATTTGACCAGCCTTTGATCATGGTAGGCGATTATTAATGAACAGACCTTTTTGGATTACGGTTGCATTTTTTCGTTCAGGTAAAATTTTACTTTTTGGGATGCAACTCGCCGGTCGCCAGTAAACAGTAACAGCTATTAATGTTAATGTAATGTTAAAATTTATTACATTTTTCACAATATTCTACCAATAATCTTACCTAGAAGTTCCTTGAAAATGAAAACTATGATATTCGAAAACTCGGAAATAAATTCTAGTATTATTGCCACATCCCCACAAAGATTTCTTTTATATAATTAATATGATTTTTAATAGTACCTAATAATAAAATTCAATTTGAGTATCATATAAATAAATTTTTTTTATTTATCCATAAATAAAAATTAACCATATTAAACTAAATTACATATAGGGTTTATCATAATAAATAATTTTAAATAAATTACATATAGGGTTTGTCAAAAGAAATATTATTTAGATCAGTTTTTTTTGTTAATGCATCGATCTTCTTGAGCTGCTTCTAATATTTCAGATACGATATTTCACCAAAAAAATATAAATAAATTTTTTACAAACTAAACTTTTTTTAGACCTTGTATACCTATTATTAACTTTTTGGATTACGGAAGTTAAATTTTGATGTCTTTTGGGTAGAATACTTTTTGAAATAAATTTTTAATAAATAAGTTAGGTATCTACTCACTATTTGATGTAAGAACTCAACAAACAATTAATATATTAAAATGACACTTTTAAGTTTTCCTTAGTAACCGATTAATTCGATGTAGGTAAAACACTAATATCTAAATTAGCAATTTAGTATTTTTATCTGTAAGTTTTTACAAACTTTATCAGTTAGTATATATGGTGCTAAGTCTTTTGATGATAAAAAACGGATAATGCGCAACATATGTTACGATAAAAGAATTATTAGGTACTTCTTTTTATAATTATTTAAAAAACAATTTTCCTACACTAAAAAAAAAGAATTAATTAATATTAATATCCGCAGATTTGGAAGTCTTCACAAATGAAACCATGACTCATAGTGATGAGCAAAATCTGTTTTGGTCTTGGTCTTGGTCTTACGATTTTGCAAGACCAAGATCATACATACACTAGCAAGACCAAGACCAACACTGAATGAACAAGAACAAGACCAATACCAAGACCGAGAATGCAAGACTCAAAAAGAAATTACAACTTTCGTTTTAAATAGGATATATGAGAATAAAGATCAATTAATTATAGATATTGTTGATCATTTATAATTTATACCTATCAAAAGACTCGAAAATTTTCTAAAAGAGCAAGACCAGGACTGAGTACGCAAGACCAAGATTACAAATATTTGAGCAAGACCAAGACCAACACCACAAGTTTTTGAGCAAGACCAAGACTGGAAAAGCAAGACCGAAACCGTTACCAAGACTGTCTTGGTATTGTTCTTGGTTCTTGCTTCGCTCATCACTAATGAGTCATGATTCTTATCCACTAATTAAAATTGAGGAATTCAAAATTTTTTTTTCTGTTTGAAATATTGAGTGTCTTTTTAATGAACTACAGCGTCTTTTGAATGCATATGTTGTTTCGGACTCTTCCTCTAGTGACCAGAAATCGAAGAGTAGTGCAGAGGTGGTAAAGTTGCTGTTTGGGGAGGCATTTATTTTAATGGGCTTACATAGTTGTTAGTGCTTGATGGAAACATGACTAACAGTGTTATACGTTTGGCCCACCTTTCTTCTTTTTAGAAGGCCACATCGTGCACTGATAGTTGAAGATGCTTTGGACTTCCATATGGTATCCCTATACCTATCAAAAGACTCGAAAATTTTCAAAAAGAGCAAGATCAGGACTGAGTACGCAAGACCAAGATTACAAATATTTGAGCAAGACCAAGACTGGACAAGCAAAACCGAAACCGTTACCAAGACTGTCTTGGTATTGGTCTTGGTTCTTGCTTTGCTCATCACTAATGAGTCATGATTCTTATACACTAATTAAAATTAAGGAATTCAAAATATGTTTTCTGTTTGAAATATTGAGTGTCTTTTTAAAGAACTACAGCGTCTTTTGAATGCATCTGTTGTTTCGGACTCTTCCTCTAGTGACCAGAAATCGAAGAGCAGTGCAGATGTGGAACAGTTGCTGTTTGGGGGAGGCATTTATTTTAATGGGCTTAAATAGTTGTTAGTGCTTGATGGAAACATGACTAACAGTGTTATAAGTTTGGCCCAACTTTCTTCTTTTTAGAAGGCCACATCGTGCACTGATAGTTGAAGATGCGTTGGACTTCCATATGGTATCCCTATACCTATCAAAAGACTCGAAAATTTTCCAAAAGAGCAAGACCAGGACTGAGTACGCAAGACCAAGATTACAAATATTTGAGCAAGACCAAGACCACAAGTTTTTGAGCAAGACCAAGACTGGACAAGCAAAACCGAGACCGTTACCAAGACTGTCTTGGTATTGGTCTTGGTTCTTGCTTCGCTCATCACTAATGAATCATGATTCTTATCCACTAATTAAAATTGAGGAATTCAAATTTTTTTTTCTGTTTGAAATATTAAGTGTCTTTTTAATGAACTACGGCGTCTTTTGAATGCATCTGTTGTTTCGGACTCTTCCTCTAGTGACCAGAAATCGAAGAGTAGTGCAGAGGTGGTACAGTTGCTGTTTGGGGAGGCATTTATTTTAATGGGGTTACATAGTTGTTAGTGCTTGATGGAAACATGACTAACAGTGTTATACGTTTGGCCCACCTTTCTTCTTTTTAGACGGCCACATCGTGCAATGATAGTTGAAGATGCTTTGGACTTCCATATGGTATCCCTATACCTATCAAAAGACTCGAAAATTTTTCAAAAGAGCAAGACCAGGACTGAGTACGCAAGACCAAGATTACAAATATTTGAGCAAGACCAAGACTGGACAAGCAAAACCGAGACCGTTACCAAGACTGTCTTGGTATTGGTCTTGGTTCTTGCTTCGCTCATCACTAATGAATCATGATTCTTATCCACTAATTAAAATTGAGGAATTCAAATTTTTTTTTCTGTTTGAAATATTAAGTGTCTTTTTAATGAACTACGGCGTCTTTTGAATGCATCTGTTGTTTCGGACTCTTCCTCTAGTGACCAGAAATCGAAGAGTAGTGCAGAGGTGGTACAGTTGCTGTTTGGGGAGGCATTTATTTTAATGGGGTTACATAGTTGTTAGTGCTTGATGGAAACATGACTAACAGTGTTATAAGTTTGGCCCAACTTTCTTCTTTTTAGACGGCAATGATAGTTGAAGATGCTTTGGACTTCCATATGGAGGCTCTTCCCCCTCGATTGCCCGAGTTCAATCTTATGCTTGGGATCAGCTACAAAGAGCCTTGAATTCCCATGAACCACCTCCACATACACTTCAAGACAGCTTAGCTCAGTAAATGTATTTAGAAGTATACGATAGGCTGGTGTATAATTTTTTTTCTTCTTAAAAATCATAAAATGGCAGATTGTCCAACTTTCTTTCAAAAACCATTCGATAAGTTCGACCACTATACTGGTATTTTGAAGGTCATAAATATCCGTAAAAACCCTTCCCAAAGAATTACGTTGTATTTTTATTCAACTACCTGCTTTTTAAAATGAATTGTTGCAACCCCAATATTTAACTATGAAAAACTTTCTCGGTATTCGATATTTTGCATACTAACTTTATTGCCCCGGACGTAATTCCAAAGAGTCAAAATAAAATTTACAACCCTTCGTCTATTGTTTACTCAGTGGGGTGACCTTCAGTTTTAAGGGGACTTAATAATAATCTACTCGTCGATTGGTTATACTTGAGATAGAGAAAAAAATTATCAAATGCAATTCTTATAACCCAGGTGTCCCAAAATTAATCCTGTATTTATAAAAATTTTTAAAATAAACACTGCTTCAGTCTACTAAATAGTTTAGGTATTTGAGAGCTATTGAAATATTTTTAACCGATTTATTTGAATATTTTTTCATAGAATTTAAGATAAAATTCCAGCTCATGAAATTATCCACATTTTATTATCTTCATTTATTGTTTAGACCCCCCGTTTCTTTGACAATAACGTTATAAAATAAGATTCAAAACTTTTATATTTAAAAATTTTTATGTGTAATAAATTTAAATTATTTTTTATTAAAAATAAAATATGAATTCTATTTTTATCTTTTTTTGGTTTTATATAAATCAATTTTCTTATTAGATTTACGTATCGCTATAGTTGTAAAAATATAGCGATACGAGAAATCCAGCTTACGACCAAGGTCAGTTGTAAGATTTTGGGAAATAAACTTAAACAATATAAAAGTAAATAAACTAAATAAACATATCCTGTAGAAAACGTAAAAAATTATTTAACTATGATAACAAATAGAATCTTGATTATTTTGAGACACGTGTTTAGGAAAACAAAGTCAATTTTTCTTTAAATAGTGGCTCTCCCGTTATAATTTGTTCTTTCTCTACACTATAACTTGGTTATCGAAACGCGGGTCGGATAGTGTAAAGTGTTGGTGTAATGATAACTAATACTTTTTAAAACAAATCCATTGATAGTATATGTTTATTAATTGGAGTTTTACATTCTCATGCCGTTACATATAAATTATTATATCATTAGTATATAAATACCGTTAGGTGATTAAGAAAATTTTTGTTACAGTATCTATTAAATAAGTTTTAGTCGGATACAATATTACCTATATTTATAATGGTTTTTGTAATGAATCTACTCGATTGGTGACTGCGAAAAATTTTTCATCATCAGGAATCATTCACTCGCCTGATTTATCACCCTGTGACTTCTTCCTGTTTCCGAAGATCGAGTCTACCTTCAAAGGAACCCGGCTCGAGCCAATGGGAGAGGTGAAGCGAAAATCCTAAATGATCTTACAAAAGTAGATTTGAAAAATTAAAAAAAAAACTATTGGAGCGGTATGAGGCGAGGGGAGCGGATTATATTGGATTCGATTTTAGATAAATTTTTCAAATAAAACTCTTTTTCATAAGCAATCTCGTTATGTAATGGCTAGCCTCATATATTCTAACCATTCAATGTATTGAGGAATTTAAAGCCTTTTCCATATAGATTTTGAGTCAGTTACAATTAAGGACAAAAGGTCAGAAGAAAAATTTGACGCCAAAAGATTCTTTCAGTTTTAATTTTAAAAATATATATATATATAATTCGTAAAAATTCTGTATTGACCAATATTTTTTCTCGTGGTTATATATAAAATTTTTTAAATTGTTTTATATTTCGTAAATTTCATCTACGATGTTCTAACACATAAACAGAAACTATTTTTATTTCATTGTGATAAAAAAATAGACTTTGACTACGAATATTCTCCTTCGACAGATCTTATGTTTTCGTATTAATCAAAAACACATTATTTTCGACATCATTTCAACTTAAATATTGAAAAAAAGTTTTTATTTTTTAAATCCGCACGTCATCGGTTTTAATCCAAACAAAAAAAAGACCCTAGATTTTTTTTTATTTTACTTATTTTGTGTACAGAGTGGATGATTAAATTTTAACAAAAAGTAAAGGGAAGCTATATGTTTATCTCTATAAATAGTCCAAGAGAAAAGTTCATTAAATCATAATTTTGAGTGGAGGTTTTGAATTTTTTATATAATTTACTTTGAAGTGTCTTCAAACGAAACATATATACAAGTGACTATGTTTCAACCCCCCGGAAAGAGGTTGAAAATAAAATTAATAAGGTGTTTTTTGAAATTACGCAAAAACCATTGGAGTTATAGAAAAAAGTTTCACACAAAAATTGTAGAGCGTTAAATTTTAGGGTGGCTAAAAGTTAATGAGTGGTTTTTAAAACTTTAAAAAATTGAGATATTTGTAAATTTTTTTTTAATTACTCAGCACACCGTGAACTTTCATTTCAGAGAAAAAATTTAATTTAATTTAATTTGTTTAGAACAAAGTTATATAACTAAAGCGTGGATTTTAATGCAAATGTATATTTTATGCAAAAACTTATTACATATATGAACTTTTTGAATATTTTAGCAATTTTTGAATATTTTACCAATTTTGTGCATATTTTCTGAATGTTTTGTCATTTTTTGATATTTAAAAATATAATAATAATAATGAATCATTTAAACACTACCCCTGTACAATAAGGATTTGAAGTAAAACTATTGGGGTAAAGTCTTTACCTGTCTTTACCCCTAATCCTTCCATTACCGAGAATTAAAGTATTATCTTCAAATTGTTTTTCTAATGGTTCCAAAAATAACATAATACCCTGTAGGTACCTAGTTAACAATTTACTACTTGTTTTAAAAATTTACCAGAAGATTTTCATTCTATATCGAGAGTCAAAAGTCTTACCATCTGTTTTGAGATTTATTTTTTTCTCATATCTGTATTTATTAAATCATCACTTTTTTGAGTTATTTTCGCATATTTTTGGGATAATTCTAAATTCCCATAGATATTTTCATTCCAGAACTAAAGCGGTTGTTTCTATATATTTTATTTCATTTTAAAGTTTACAAAAACCAAAAAATATTATTTTAAAAAACATTATGTCATGTCGACATTTTAGCAAAAAAAACACCCCAACCCAAAATATTCATTAATAATTAACACATATAATACTGCATATTTCAGTTGAAACTGTGCATATTTTCGTCATTTGTAGTGAATATAAATGAATATTTTTTCAATATTTCTTTAATATAAATCCGCGCTTTAGTTATAACTTATAACAATTTTTAATAACAAATTAAAATTACTCTATCGCAACAATTTAATTTTTTAACTTCCCGCTAAGAAAATCAATGATTCTTCCCGCTAAATGATTTTAGAAAAATCGGGAAGTTATTGGTTTTGCAAAAATCGAGGTTTCAACAAATCTCGACGTTTTGAAGCCCTAAGAAGCTCTCCTGACTATTTTAACACGCTTATATTAGCTTCACCTGTATGTGAGTTTGTGAGCTTGTTTGTAACTCTCCTAGCAAGTGGCTTATTACTGTTAGTATATCCAAACAAATTAAGTACGTTCGTTGGCCGAGCGGGCTAAGGCGCGGGTCTTCGATGACGTCTAATCCGGTTGTGAGTTCTAATCCCGTTCACGGCTAAAAAAAATTTTTTTTGCGTGTTGAAAAATATATAGGGTGTTTAATTTATAAAGCAACCTTTAAACTCAATTTTTAGTCACTTTAAACACTCAGATTAATTCGAAATTTTGCGCACACGGCAAGCACCGATGACAATACAATATAGTAGTAAAATATAGGGTGTTTCATTTATAATGCAACCTTTAAACTCGATTTTTACCCACTTTAAACGCTCAGATTAATTCGAAAGTTTTTTATATAGTACTAAGATTTTAGGCCATTTTAGTGTAAAATTTTAAGCTCTACAATTTTCGTTTGAAACTTTTTTCTGTAACCCCTTCCCGGAGGGTTGAAACATAGTCACTTGTATATATGTTTCGTTTATAGACACTTAAAAGTAAATTATATAAAAAACCTCTACTCAAAATTATAAATTTAATGGGATTTTTTTTTTGGACTATAAGTTCCTATCTAATTGTTTAATCTAAGAATATCAAATTAATGTTACTATGGATTTTCTATATTCTTATCAACCTTATTAACGTGATTCAACTTTTTTTTATTAAGTTGATAACAATGTTTAAAAAGTTTAAAAAGCGTGTGTCACTTATTATACTATATACAATAAAAATTTTATCAGCACAGCAATAAAATAAATATCTAGGTAGGTACGAAAGGTACATTATTATCACACAAATTTTCCTGTGTACTATGCACGATACTTGAATTATAAAAAAAACGAATATTGAGTTTTTATCTTTAATACCTACTCAAAGAATTGCATTAATTTTGTAACGGTAAATGTCTGTACCCCACAAAGGGTACCAGCTCGAAGGGCTCCGGCTAGAGACTCCTCTCAAGGGTGATTCGACCCCAAGTTTATGTCACACAAGGATAACAGAAGGGTTGTAAAAGTTGAGGGCGCCACTACCTTTTTAACGATAAAAACTACAAAAAACTAAGGCGGAAAAGGTAGAAACGCCTTGCAAAATTTAAATAAGTTAATAATAAAAAAGTTACTAAAAATCACCCCGGGCGATATCTCCCTCAACTTTTATAGTTGAGGATTTTAATAAAAAAGAATTAAAAACAAATTTTTAATTTATTCTGCCACAGGAAATGAATAACGGAATTTAATAGAGGAATTTGTACTTTTATAGGTACTTAGCTTAGATGAAGTGGTTTCCTGGAGAAGAAGTCAGGTCTTGATCTGAACTGATGTGTTCTGTTCTAGGGCGGTATTTTGGGGTTCTATCCTTGGCTTTATATCCTCGGGTTGTATCCTAGGCTATATTCTTGGGGTTATATCCCAGCCTAGGGTTATATTCTCGGGTTAAATTCTTGGGTTATATCCTAGCCTAGGGGCTGTGCTTACCTAGAAGTACAGATGGATCAGGGATATGTAGGAACTTGAATGTAATGGCACATTATGTTGGTCAGCTTTTCAGGTTAAAGAAAAGGAAGGCAGTTATTTGAAAGTCAAAAAATTGAATGAAAGCTTTCCAACATTATATGTTCCATGTTAAAACAGTAAAAATAGCAATTATCGGCTAAATTAAAAAAATATACTAATGATCCGAAAGAAACTAATCATAGCAAAAAGTTATTTATTTAGTTATATGAAAAAATATCGTGCTTAGGAAATATATGGAACCGGCACTGGCGTTACGAAAGAATATTTTATAGGTTAACAGTAATTTATAAAAATGTTATTTTATAATTAAAAGAGTTATTTCGCAACTGAAAAAGCTTGAAAATGTTTGTATAAAAGTAAAACAGTGAATTATAAAAGAATATTTGGCTTAAAACTACCATATTAGTATAAAAGAACAGTTTATGACCACGTGTTGAATTTAATTTCGTCTATCTCTGTAAAAAAATAAAGAATGCATACGAAAATTCTATCAGACAGTACTTTAGAAGAAGCTTATTAATTATAAATTATGATTTTGAACTTACCACAGCAAAATTCATAAGATCGGTACTTAAGATATGAAAGATAGCGAAAGATGATCTGTCCCCTTAGGCGGTCGATAACAGAAACAGAAAGGGGTGTTTCACGTGGCGTTGTGCAAAAAATGGAAGCGTCCGTTGGCAGACGTCAATTGTCTAACGATCAGGGTTGAAGAGTTTGGGATCACAGAACTATAATTGGATGTGGCTAGTGACGACGAGCGCTAATTAAAAGGATTTATTCTGTAAAATCGAAACAGGTCGATAGACATGTTACAATTTTTTGTTGTAAGTAAATAAATTTTGCGTTTAATTTCCTTACCACGACTAAGTTCGAAAAGTGTAGGTAAGAATTTGGATATAAATTGGTGAACAATTGATAGGAAAAAGGTTCGTTAATCTGCTCTCGACCTTCTGCCGTTAGAAACCGGCAATTGTGAAAAATTAGTGATTTAATCAACAAGACCCCTGGAATTTTGCATCAAGGGTGTCCATAATGACGTGTTCGTGTGGTAGGAACCACGTATAAGAACGAAAGCACGTTAGAGCTATTTTTGCAGTTCCAGAGTGTTTTAGACTCCTAAGTTCCAGCCTGGCTATCAGACGCAATAAATATTCTGGCTGAGTTTTTTTAGACACTCTGAGTTAGCATGTAGGTATTTTCCAGATTGATCCTCTGTACATGATGTAGTTGAGGATTACCTCTAAGACTGCGCTGGTTGTTTTGTAAGGTTATAAGATAATTTGATAGAAAGATATAAGGGAGAGAGCAGCTCCTCTTAGAAAGCATGGAGAACAACATTTTCCCTAATTGGGAGAAGAATCATATGAAAATGTTTCAGTTAAATTCCATATATTGCAGACCATCTAAATATCCAAAGTACAAAATTTTAATAATAATAATAATAATAATTAAAATAACCAGATAAATATTTATCAAACATAGTTACGCTTCCGTAATCCAGTGTAAACTTATAATTAAATTTTTTATTTCTGTTCAAATATATATATAACACAGTCTCTAAACATTAAATCCGTCATTGACCTGCATCTGCTTGTCAGAAGGATTTTTTAGTTTATGATTTTTTTTTAGTGAACCTAAAATCTTATGTACACATTGTGACATTTACGTTTCGCTGAATATTCTCCAATTCATTTTTTAGTGCTCTGGTAAATGGGTTAAAAAAACAATCTTTCATTACTGAGAGATAACATTAATTTACATGAGTCTTAGGAAAATTTTAATATTATGAATGGATTGTAAATTGAATAAACAAAATGTGTGATGTAATTTTGTTAATTATACAGGTAGTAGTAAAATGTTCTCTCCTGAAGATGATAGCAGAACTGAATTAGCGCTACTTAGGGGGAGTTCATTAATTACGTGAGGTGTTCAGAGGGGGTAGGGAGGGGATCGAGCCGAATCTTACCAAATCTTACTTGGGGGGAGAGAAGGGATGAAGTAATTAAGCGAATTGTTTTTTTTATAAATTCAACGCATTTACACCCAAAACTGAGGGGAGGGGGTCGAAAATCTTACTACATCTCACCAAGGGGGGAGAGGGGTTCAAAAAATCCTTTACGTAATTAATGGACGCCCCTTATCTACGATGATAAAAAACCACGAACTTGAAAACCAAAAATGCGTCATTCCAAAATTCGTATAATCGAAAGGAATATACGACGAATAGTCTTTTCAAGGATATTTGTCACAGAAAAATAAAATTTGATTTAATATTAAATTGTCACATAAGAACAAAAATAGAACTTTAGTCTTGTGGTTTTTTTGAAATCCGCGGTAAGTATTTTTAATTTTTATCAGGAAATACAAGGACGTTCCAGTACCCCACAATTATAATTGATTAAAATATTTTTGGTATAAAATTAAAAAAAAAAACATTTTCTTTTTCCGTCTTGACAATGTTTACCAAATATCATTTCTGGACACCATGTATAATATAAGTCCCTAATAATAAAAAGCTTTTTATTCTTTTCCCTTTCTCATTTTTCCAATATCTATTCCAACAATCCTAAAAATCTATGACGCATCCCACACCCCTATCCAATATGTTGTTTATTTCGATATTTTCGCGAACCCATATTTCGCCAGTTTTTCGTCTCGCTTCGTTGTTATTTTAGTTTCATTCCTTCCTCTTTCAACCCCTTGTTAGTCTGACCCTCAACGAGTTCTATTGGCCACCCCTGTCGGACATTAGAGCTACCCTCCGACGCTAATACCCTTTACTGTTTTCTTGTTTTCGATGAAAAAAGTGGCCAGTCATCGGTTTCAAATTTTTGGCAATCCCAATACTCAGATTTTAGAGGGATGCTGCATCTTTAAATGATCCAAAATTATATAAGATCTATGATTTATATTTTGCGGATTGTTTCAATAAAATATGATTAAATTTCGTTTTTTTCCATACAGTAACCGTTATTAAGATTTCAGGTGACCTTGTGAATTTTTTTCCCCAGTAGATTGGTCTTTTGAGAATACTCTCCTAAAATTGCAGTCCAATATTCATAGTTTTGCTGCTTTTTATGTTGAAAATGCGTTTTTTCGAAAATGTCACACTATTTGAAGGCGAAACAATAGTTTTATCAAAAAACTGACTATGCCAGTCGTTTTCTCGTATCAAAAAACCCCCGGTTACGAATTTTCATGTCGCAAAATTTTTCTTTTGTTGCAGATAAATTTTTATGGGAATATTTTGCGCATCAAATTGCTTTTTTCTAACTCCCTTAATCCTTGGCAATATCGACCCAAAATTCACTAAAATATGTAAAATTGTTCCCTCTATCGATTGGTGAAGACTAGAACGTTCTATCTTTCCTATTAGTCGAGTTATGAGTAATTTTTGTTTTGAAAAGTGGATTTTCGAAAATTTCATGACTCTATTTGAAGGCGAAATAATGATTTTATCAAAAAACTGATTGTGCCAGTCGATTTTCCGGTCCAAAAAACCCCTCTTTACGAATTTTTAGCATTTTTAATTTTTTTGTGTCGTAAATTTAGAACAAAGGATGGAAATATGGAAATATTTTGCGAAACAAATTGCTTTTTTCTAACTCCCTTAATCCTTGGCAATATCGACCCAAAGATCACTAAAATATGTAAAATTGTCCCCTCTATCGATTCGTGGAGACTAGAACGTTCTATCTTTCCTATTAGTCGAGTTATGAGTAATTTTTGTTTTGAAAAGTGGATTTTCGAAAATTTCATGACTCTATTTGAAGGCGAAATAATGATTTTATCAAAAAACTGATTGTGCCAGTTGATTTTCCGGCCCAAAAAACCCCTCTTTACGAATTTTAAGCATTTTTTATTTTTTTTTGTCGAAAATTTAGAACAAAGGGGTAGGTATGGAAATATTTTGCGAAACAAATTGCTTTTTTCTAACTCCCTTAATCCTTGGCAATATCGACCCAAAATTCACTAAAATATGTAAAATTGTTCCCTCTATCGATTGGTGAAGACTAGAACTTTCTATCTTTCCTATTAGTCGAGTTATGAGTATTTTTTGTTTTGAAAAGTGGATTTTCGAAAATTTCATGACTCTATTTGAAGGCGAAATAATGATTTTATCAAAAAACTGATTGTGCCAGTCGATTTTCCGGCCCAAAAAACCCCTCTTTACGAATTTTAAGCATTTTTTATTTTTTTTTGTCGAAAATTTAGAACAAAGGGGTAGGTATGGAAATATTTTGCGAATCAAATTGCTTTTTTCTAACTCCCTTAATCCTTGGCAATATCGACTCAAAATTCACTAAAACATGTAAAATTGTCCCCTCTATCGATTGGTGAAGACTAGAACGTTCTATCTTTCCTATTTGTCGAGTTATGAGTAATTTTTGTTTTGAAAAGTGGATTTTCGAAAATTTCATGACTCTATTTGAAGGCTAAATAATGATTTTATCAAAAAACTGATTGTGCCAGTCGATTTTTCGGCCCAAAAAACCCCTCTTTACGAATTTTTAGCATTTTTTATTTTTTTTTTGTCGAAAATTTAGAACAAAGGGGTAGGTATGGAAATATTTTGCGATTTAAATTGCTCTTTGCTATCTCCTTCAATGCTTGGAAATATTGACTCAAAATTTACTTAAATATGTAAAATTTTCCCCTGAATCGATTGATGGTGATAACAACATTTTCACTCTCGAATTGTAGGAGTTACGCCCTGTATTTTGTTCCAGAATTTGGTATTTTGGGTGTTTTATCTTCTGCAATTGATTTTGGATAATCTCCAACCTCTTATTGTAATCAATAATTTTAATCTCGAATCTTGATTTATCTCCAAAATACTCCTGTATAATAACGAGAAATGTTTAGTTATTTACAATAAAAACTTATGTACAATCAACATTCCAAATTTATTTAGATAATTTAGATGTAATTTAATTTATTACTTTAAGCGATTTTTAACGACAAAAGTATTATATTTATTTAAGTTGATTACCCTTTCCGCCTTACAAAAATCCATAATTAATCACCGAAAATCATTTTGTAATTAACTTTTTTACTTTATCGATAAACAACAATGGAAAATTTAAAATTTTTCTTTTAAAAATCAACATCTTAACTGTTTGTAACTAACAGTGTGGCTTTCAAAAATTCCATTGTTATTCACAACAAATCTAATTAAAAGTATAAAAGAATTTGATGGTGATTAGGAGCAAATTGTTATAATAATAATAAATTAGTGAAAATCTTGATCTGTTTCGTTTCGTAAATAAATCTAACTCCTGACAATCCTGTTCAGGATAATTAGACAAAACTATAAGATAAGGATGCATTGTTTTAACTTAATCTGACGTGTTGAAGTGAGTGAAAATCGAGTTCAAAGTGAATTTTGTTTTTTTTTCTACACTGTTTTGGTTTGTTTGTTTTTAAAGTGGTTTCAATGTTTCCTAAAGAAATGTCAATAACTGAAATCAACCTCAACCACCGTTACTGATAAAAGTTGTTTTTGTATTATTCCTGATCAGTTATATCATAACAAATATTTAAAAAAAAAATTGTTCGTAATACATAATACACTGCGCGTCAAAGAAAACGGGCCACCCAAAAAATTAACGCTACTTTCCAAATTTTGATCGTTAATTAAAATAAAACAGATTAATCTGTAATAAGGTATAAACACATGCTCCAAGGAGGCCTTCAACTATCTCATGGAACAGCAAGTAGCACTTCTACGACCTACACTGAGACCTGGGAGTGGAAATGGTAGCAGACGAAGTGAAACATTTCGCTAAGAGCATGAAGAACGGCTTGACAACCACAAGAACGTCGAAGCAATCCAGCTGCTGGATCAACGTGGAATAGTGAGAAGACTCAAAAGGACCAAATCTTTTAAGCTAGTGTAGTGGGTTTAAAGCAGAGCACAGTGCGTGTTCTGTAGTTAAATCAAGAAAGAACATCAGTGGGTTAAACTCGGTAAAACACTTTAGAACATGCCAAGAGCTTCGATTGGTCCTTTTTGAAGATTGGACCAGTTATCCCCAAGAAGACATTCAAAGGGTGCTGCTTTCTATCATCTCGTCCAGAATCTAGGAAAATATTTATACTGATTGGTCATTTTCTTTCGGATTGAGCTTACCACATGGATATTATGTAATCAGGATCCTCTGAAAAGGCTTCCTTATTTCTTTTTGAAAAATTAATAATAATTGCTTTTACTTCTATTTTTCAAACTTTAAAAATAGATAATAATTAAAAATTAATTTTGGAATTTTTCAAACTATATTTTCGTTAATACTTAAGGAAGTAATTAATTGATTATATAAAATTTTTGGCAAAGGATTTAATGTGCATTATTATCATTTAATTCAATTTATTGGTAGAATTATAGCTAAATTATTCTGGATGATTAGAGGCCATATCTCCTGCCTTTTCGTTTAACTCAGAATTGGCTTCTATATGCCTTTAGCTGTCTGCGAAAATGGCAACTGAACGTCACTTCCACCTACCAATTAGCAACGTCCTTATATTCTTAAAGACTAATATACTGGGAGATATTAAATATAATGGCACAAGATGTGGCGACTTTTTTTTAATGGCCAGGATGGAAATATCAATTGTGGTGTAATGTGTAGTGTAATGGTCACTTATATTTATTTATTTTATTTAGAATTTTTATATATTTTTCTAAATTTTAATTTCGAATTTTGATTTTATTTTAATTTTAATTGTATCTATAAAGTGCTTTTAAATAATAATAATGTTTATTTACGAAATATAAAAAAGTACAGTGTATAGAAAAAAAAATTGAAAACAAACAAACAAAATCACTGAAGAAGGAGCTGGACGTTTCTTACAGCTTGTAGGTACGTGATGTGCACATAAATGGTTAATTTTACTGGACATCATCGGGTTTTTTAGGACATCATCGGGTCTTTTTTGAAATTATCAGGAAAGTAAATCAATTTTTTTATGTATAAATATTAAATACACTGTGTTCATTTGAAAAGGACCCACCCTTAATATTTTAGAAATGGGACATATTTGAAAGAAATGCCGAAACACGTCAACTTTTATCTTGAGGGGGACACTTTTTAGCGCTAATGCCATAAACATCAGATTCACCCCCTCCCTACTGGAGACACCCCTTACATTTTTTCAAATGGCATTAGGTATCAATTCACACCTCATTTAAAAGGTCTGGTAAATCCCTATTCAATCATTTTGTTTTGCCTTTGACACCCGCCTTCCATTGTTTTTTAATCGTTGTTTAAAATTGACTCTCTTTCAATTTTTCGTATGCCCCCGTTTTGTGTTATGATAGAAAGACTCTTTAAAGAATAAAAAATCTTCAAATAGTTAAAAGACAACTGTTATTTAATCATGTGTTCAAAGTGACCACCGTTAACATTCAGGCAATAAATGTTGAAAGAGAGCCATTTTTAAACAACGATTAAATAACAATGGAAGGCTGGTTCAAAGGCAAAACAAAATGATTGGATAGAGCTTCACCAGACCTTTCAAATGAGATATGACTTGATACGTAATGCCATTTGAAAAAATGTAAGGGGTATCTCCAGAATGGAGGGGGTGAATCTGACGTTTATGACATTAGCGCCAAAAAGTGTCCCCCTCAAGTTAAAAGTTGACGTGTTTCGGCATTTCCTTCTAATATGTCCCATTTTTGAAATATTAAGGGTGGGTCCTTTTCAAATGAACATAATAATATTTTGTGTGCTGTTAGAATTGAATTTCTACTGGTTATTTATAATTTTCTTTAACATATCTATATCTAGAGTTATAATTTTATTTTTGATTTAAAATGTTTAATATTTTTTAAATCTATAGGAACTTTGGGACCCAAGTAGTCAAAACAACGCTGTCCTATAGTTTTTTCTCGTCTAGGTAGGATATATACATTTTTCTTATACCGAGTATCTGGACAAATCAGGTTATTTTTATTTTTCTGAAATGATTTACTAATTTTATTTCCTCTTACCTACCTTTAATTATTAGTTTTTCTTGAGTAGAGAGTGTTTTCTTTTAATTAGTTTCAAATTTATTCGGAAAAAAATAGCATTAGATACGTCTGGAAAAAGGTTAAAGTTAAAAAAAAAAGAATGCCCCACGTTGGGCGCCAATTGCTTGTCCCATTATATTTAATATCGTCACAATACATATAACTTTTTTGTGAATGATAGATACATTATATTATAAAAAATTATTTTACTCAAAAATACCAACTTAATAAATCCATTTGGTTTAAAATTCTAAATTTAGTGGTAAATATAATAACGTCAAATTGTTTAATGTTGATAATATTATGTTGTCAATTTTTTTTAACTTCATTAGACCATTAAACAGATAAACTAATCACCTTATTTGTTTTGGGATTCAAGGAATTATTTTGAAAATAATATTTGATTTTAATAGTGTATTGTATTTTAAAATAGTCGAATAATTTTATGAAAATACACAATTTTACCAAATAACTCATACTAAACGACACCAGAATTATGGTCATTTTTAAGCACTCTAATGATAATACTCCCGAATATCTCTTGTGCGAATTAAAAGAAATACGCAACACTTCGTCAAGGTATTATATACAATGACAGCCGGCAAAAAGACGGATCGATTTGGTCACTTTAAAAAAATATGGCAGGCATATCGGTAAGAACGAAATTTAGAACTATGCAGAGGTGGACTTTCGATTCGACTCCAAGTTTATGTCACACAAGAATAACAGGAAGGTTGTAAAAATTGAGGGCGCCACTACCTTTTTGACGTCGATAAAAAATACTAAAGAATTTAATAAAACTAAGGCGGAAAAGGTAGAAACGGCTTGTAGAATTTAAATAAAAGTAATAATTAAAAAAGTTACTTAAAAAAAGACCCCGGGCGATATATCCCTCAACTTTTATAGTCGAGGATTTAAAAAAATTAAAGAAAATAGGATTTAAAACAAAATTATATTTTACTCTTCTGCCACAGGAAATGAACAAAAGTGAGGAGAATTTGTACTTTTATAGGTACTTAGCTTATGAAGTGATGTTTCCGCAATAGGTAGATAGATCTTGCCTCTACGAAGTCTTCCTATTTAGGATATTAAAATCGCGTTTTTAATCTTAACTTAATAATTGGAAAATGGGAAATCAATAGTAGACAAGAGAGGAATCTGCTCAACTTACTGAATACTTGATAGAGGTATTTAATCTTGAAATGAAAAATGATAGAAATATACCAACCACGAGATATGGTACTACGAACGATACGGTTTTTTCTAAATACATTGAAAAAAATAAGATATAGTTCATTGCTATTTGTATTACCCTGTATAATCACTTTATATTCAATTTAAAAATGTTTTCTCGGCAATATAAAATTGTAAATAGTTTGGCTAGTTCGATCCTGACAGTTAAAATTTAGGAACAACAATGAGAGCCATAAATGCCATAATTGCAAAAAGGCAGACAGTAGCAGTTATAAATTACTAAGAAGAGGACAAGAAGAAGAAACTTTTTTGGGACCTTTTGAGTCCAGTTTTCACTTTTTCAATAAAAAGCATTCTTTGTTGGGTGTAATGATCTGCAATGAAGGACTTTTATTGCCCTAATAACGGTTTGCGCAAAAATACCTAACTTCATTTTTTTTCTTAGAATAAGCTTGCAGATTTTTGTGCAATTTAAAGAGAGAAAGTTTTTAGGCCTGTTTTTTTATTGCTTTTTAGAATTCACGGTCAGGTCAACGATGCCATTTTTACGATATTTTCGCTTTTAAGTTCCAAAAGAAATATTATAAAAAGCACAAAAATATTATTAGAAAAATGTAAAATAACAATTACATCTAACGAATAATTACTTCTAGTTATTAAGTTCATATTAATAGTAATTTACAGGGGGGGCATACATTCATTACGTGATCTCAGAATAGGAGGGGGCCCAATGAAATCTCACCAAATATCATTGAAACCGAGGGGGGGATAATCGAAAATCTCACGTTAACTTAGTACGAGAGTATTTATTTAGAATAATTTAATTTAATTTATTTATTTAATTTAATTTAAATAAATTAAGTATAGTATACCTGAACAATTTATTATTTTCCCGAATAATGAAAATAAATTAAGAAAAAAAAATTTTTGCGTCAATCTCACGTAAGGGGAGGGGAGGTCCAGGCAAATCTCACTAAATCTCACCTAAGAGGGGGGAGTCTAAGCTGACCGAAAAAGAGCTCACGTAATTAATGGATGCCTCCATGGTGTTTTACAGTTACTATATGAAAAATTGTCTTAGAACAATAAAAAGTTCAAAATTTAGTGAAGAATTGTTATAATTAACCGTTAGTTTTACTATTATTTGTCAATTTTTTAAGAAACAAATATTCGTAACAAAATTAAAATTCGAACTCGTGTTCGAATTTTTCCAATTGACTTACCGCTCGTAGCATCTTTTCAATCAACAAGTAAGAGTCAATTTGAAGTGTTGGCGTTGAAATTTGGCGTGCGTTGAAAGTGTGTTTGTTGAAACATCTAAATAGGAGTGAAAATGTAGAGTGTGAACGCGATTTACAACACTCGCACCAAGATGTTACACTATTCAGCGAATCCAAGATCTCATTCATAAAAAAACACCCTTAATTATACCGGCGTACCTAAGGGGATCAAGACGGGGTACAATTTTTCTATTTTTAAGTCATAAATTGAGTGATAGAGTTTAAGAAGAAAAACTATTTTTTATAAAGTATAAAATATGTAGAATTGTTTTTATGTTTTCGTGAACTGACTTAATGATTGAAGTACTTAAAAATCAATCACTTAAGTAATATTTAATAGCATCAAAGCAAATAGAATGATTATTATAAACAATCAAATCGTTATGTAAAAAAAATTAATGGCATAATTATTGTGAGATGCTTAAAAATTTGAAAATTAATTTAAAAAAATATCACGTGATTAAAGGAAACAGGCAGTATTGTTAGAAAGCGTGATGGAGAAATGCGAGAAAATACGGAGGATTTGAGAAAAAAAAAAGAAATGGAGAAAGAGAACATAAAATAAGTTTTGGATAGGAATTTAACAGACCTTGAAGGGATGTTTTAAATGCGGCAAACTTTATGTCAAAACAATTAAATTTTGAAAATTTTACTCGAACAAAAATATGTTTATATATAAAAACAGTAACCCGATGAAAAAATTTTTTGTACGGTCTTAGGTATAAAGGGCCCTTTTTGGGGTTGGGCCGCACATGTTCGAGGAAGAGGATGTATGTGCCTTTGCGGACACAACTTTTTATAGAAGAGCCAAAAGTGAAATTCGATCCTTTCTGCTAGCAAATAGACATGTTAAAAATGTTTTACTAGGAAGTTGGGTTAATTGTACATCGCTTAGTGGATTTGGATTTGTGCCACCGAATATCACTCAAAGCAAATCAATAGCTTATAAAAAGGAAATATTGTTAAGGATATTGTGATAGAATATAACTCGATTATGAAATCTTTTTTGCACTTACAAAATTTCCAAACGAGCCGTAAGCGTAGTTTACGACAAGAGGTGTATAAAATGTACGGCGAAAGAAAACATCTATCGGCAGAAACAATTCGTGAGCGGTTCCGAGAAGAAATGCCTAATTTACAATGTAGCAAAAGAACCATTATTAACTGAACTGAATACATAAAATTGGTTTTGAGATTATTATGCTTGATCAAAGCGATGTCATCTACATCTACTGTAGTGATGAGCAAAATTAGTCTTGGTCTTGTGAAAAAGCAAGACCAAGATTATCATAGAACAAGTATATAAAAAAGAAACTTCACCACTGTTTGCTGTTTGAAAATAAAAAGGATCTACAAGAATGTTCTTTGTCATAACGTCTGGAAAACACAGACCAAGACTGGATACGCAAGACCAAGACTAGATCAGCAAGACCAAGATTGTCCAAGTCTTGGTCTTGGTCTTGCTTTGCTCATCACTAATCTACTGCAATAATATGTATGTTTACACATTTAAATGTTCTGGTGCAAAATCATAGTTATAACAGTATAGACAGATTGTTGAGCAAATGAGCCCTGGAGGAGTTCTTGTTAAGGTATAAATGTTTGACGTAAAACTGGAATTCACTTTTACTTGTGGTTTTCTAAAATATCATTTCTGATTCCTAACCTCACTAGCAACCAATAAAACACCATGAACTGAAAGTGTCTGCAAGGCTTATGATTGGTTATTGTTCTGCAATCAGATGTTTTTGGTATTGGATTTAAACTGGCGCCCTCTACCATGACCAAAAATTGTAAAACATGGAGTCCGATCTCCTTATAATAGTCTCAACCACGCTTTTTTGCAAACAAATGAATATTGACAAAATATCACTATTGTTAGATTACGCACAATTCAATCAAAGCCCTCACGAAATCTAATGAACAGAAAATTATATATAAAATGAAAGCAATGCTATGGCTTTTGTTAAACAAGAGGGTAAAAATAAACACATCCCCTTTGCAAAAATATCGTTAGCTTGGGAAGTCAAAATAAATAAAATAATTCAACCCTGTGTGTGGTATATGATAGGGGTTGAAAGAGTATTCAGCTATTGGTTATCTACTTTGTTTTTCAGTTAAGAAAACAATACAAAAGGGATGGTTCTCAAGAATTATTTTAGCAAGAAATATTTG
Organism: Lochmaea crataegi; assembly: GCA_947563755.1. NCBI lineage: Eukaryota > Metazoa > Arthropoda > Insecta > Coleoptera > Chrysomelidae > Lochmaea > Lochmaea crataegi. The sequence continues at coordinate 2,519,285 of OX387434.1, read as the reverse complement.
TGCCCATATGGCCCTTATGATGATTTAATTAGGGATTTATTGAAATTTATGATACTGTAAGTTAACAACTTTTCACAGAAGACACTAGATTTTTGATTATTTAATTAATTTTGTTAATATAATTTTCAACGATTGTAGGTATTTTCTTGTTCTGATTAAAAATAATCTCACCCTAGCGTCTGGTAATCTTGGACATATATGATTAACGACCACTTTCGTTTATGTGAATTTTTCGAAATCAATTTGTCCAAAACCAAAAATACGAGTTTCCCACAGAAAATTGATCCAAAAAAAAAATTCTAAACGCTTTTAGCATTTATCTCTTCCGGTGTTGTCAAAGGCCAACTGATGTCCATATTAAGGGCGAATTTTTTGTACCTTATGGTGGCCTGCGCTATCATTAAAACATTTTCGAATATTTGACATATTTTTGAGGGTTTTCGGAATGTCCGCTTCCGACACCTACTCACTGACTAACAAGCTCTAGTTCCTCACTAGTCCGTCAGTTGCCGCGTGCTGATACCGAAAATCAGTAGCGTTCAGCCAAATTTGTCCTCCTTAATTTTATTTCGAAACTTTAGAGGCTTATAACTCCGAAACGAAGACACAAAATGTATAGGAACTTCTAGCATTATTACTTGCTTCTGAATATTTTTGGTATAAAGATCCTGGATATCCTGTATAATAAGGATTACATAATATACGATTTTCTACATATTTAGCGCTACCTTTCAAAATTACGTATTGCAATGCCTCTGTTTCGTTGGAATTAAGGAATTCCCCAGAGTTTCTTATTTCCTTTTCTTATGTTTCGTTTATATCATTAATAATATTGTTAAAAACGTTTTAGATAGTTAGTGTCTTAACGAAAATAGAAATCACTTAAAGAAACATTGAAATTCGTGTTTTAACTTTTGTAAATTACGATGTTGTGACAAAATATAGACCAAAACGCTAGTTCCGGTCAGCTTTTTATTGCTTACAAATTTAGGAAATTATCTAATAATGGAAAAATACGAGGGTTGTCTTTTATATTTTGTATATATAGAGCTAGAATAGTTATTTGTGTATTTAGAGCGTAAAGTAACAGAGTAACGGAGCGCGGCAATCTTTCGAAAGCGGCAATTTTACTTTACGCTCGAAAAACATAATTTTTTCTACAGTCGCCCTTTTAATAATTAAAACAGTTTTTTATATCATCTTAGGTTATAATAGGAGTGCTAGAATAATCGTAATTTTCGCTATTCATCATGATTAACCTTAAAAAGATCTACTGACTAGGGATTTTAGAAAATATTCGATTTTTATATAAATCCATTATTATTTTCTTATAATGGATTTTTATAGTAAAATTAATCGATTTTATAAATTACGTGTTTAAAGCGATTTTCGGAAACGGCTCGTATTATTTATTGACCATTTTTCAAAATTTTGACAACTTTTGACAATTATTGACCATTTTTCAAAATTTTAACAATTATTGACCATTTTTCAAAATTTTTGATAATTTTTGACCATTTTTAAAAATGATGACAATTTTAAACCATTTTTGACAGTTTTTGACAATAATTGACAATTTTTAACCATTTTTGGTAGTTTTTTACCATTTTTAACAATTTTTCAAAATTTTAGACCATTTTTCAAAATTATTGACCATTTTTGATAATTATTGACAATTGTTGACAATTATGGACCATTTTTCCAAATTTTGACCATTTTTCCAAATTTTTGACAATCACAAATCACAAATCACAATTATTGACCATTTTTGACCATATTTCAAAATTTTGTTATCAACTATATTTCAAAATTTTGACAACTTTTAACAATAATTGACAATTTTTGACAATTATTGGCCATTTTTCAAAATTATTGACCATTTTTGATAGTTTTTGACAATTATCGACCATTTTTCAAAATTTTAACAATTTTTGACAATTATTGACCAATTTTGACATTAATTGTCCATTTTTGACAGTTTTTAAAAATAATTGACTATTTTTAACCATTTTTGATAGTTTTTGACCATTTTTGACATTTTTTCAAAATTTTAAACCATTTTTCAATATTATTGATCATTTTTGATAATTATTGACAATTGTTGACAATTATGGACCATTTTTCCAAATGTTTGAAAATTATTGACCATTTTTGACCATATTTCAAAAACTTTAACAATGTTTGACCATTATCCAACTATTTTTCAAAATTTTGACAATTTTTAACAATAATTGTCCATTTTTGACAGTTTTTGACCATTTTTGATAGTTTTTGACAATTATTGGACATTTTTTCAAAATTTTTGACAATTTTTCAAAAAATTTAACAATTTTTCAAAAATTTTGGCCATTTTTCAAAATTATTGACCATTTTTGATAGTTTTTGACAATTATCGACCATTTTTCAAAATTTTAACAATTTTTGACAATTATTGACCAATTTTGACAATAATTGTCCATTTTTGACAGCTTTTGACCATTTTAGATAGTTTTTGACAATTATTGACCATTTTTGACAATTTTTTCAAATTTTAACAATTATTGACCATTTTTGACCATTTTTCAAAATTTTTGACAATTAGCGACCATTTTTAAAAATTTTAACTATTATTGAAAAATTTTGACAGTTTTTGACAATTTTTGACCATTTTTCAAAATTATTAATAATTTTTGTTAGTTTTTGACAATTATCGACGATTTTTCAAAATTTTAACAATTATTGACCAATTTTGACAATAATTGTCCATTTTTGACCATTTTATATAGTTTTTGACAATTATTGACCATTTTTAACCATTTTTCAAAATTTTTGACAATTGACCATTTTTGACAATTTTTGACCATTTTTCAAAAAATTTTTAAAGTTTTTGACTACTTTTTCAAATTTTAACAATTATTGACCATTTTTCAAAATTTTTGACAATTATCGACGATTTTTCAAAATTTTAACAATTATTGACCAATTTTGTCAAATTTTTTTTCCATTTTTGACAGTTTTTGACCATTTTAGATAGTTTTTGAGCATTTTTGACAATTTTGGAAAATGTTTGACCATTTTTCAAGATTTTTAAAAGTTTTTGACACTTTTTTCAAATTTTAACAATTATTGACCATTTTTGACCATTTTTCAAAATTTTTGACAATTATCGACCATTTTTCAAAATTTTAACAATTATTGAAAATTTTTTACAGTTTTTGACAATTTTTGATAATTATTGACCATTTTTAACAAAAATTGCCCATTTTAAACAGTTTTTGACAATAATTGACCATTTTTGAACATATTTCAAAATTTTTGACAATTTTCATATAATTTTATTTAATTTTTAATCTGATAAATTGTTAAATATTCACCAATTGAGTTAATTCGGAGGGCGTGGTTTGATTAAATAAGCGAGCTAACAAGATTACTTTTTTGCGCTAGAGCGTAAAGTAACAATTCTCGGCATTTGTCGACTTTACGATTTCATTTGAATATAGTAATTAATCATTTTACGCGCGACTGTAGAAAAAAAAATTTAAACACTATTATTTTTCAAAGTATTCTCCACGAAAAGAATAAAAAGTAGAGTTTTTGATCTGAGCTAGAACTTAGGTCGGGATTGTATGGAGTATGGTCCAACAATTCGATGTCTTCTTGCCGTTTTTCGAGTTGTGTTCTGAGAACTTGCATTATCTTGGTGGAGGATCATTCGTCGTTGGGGCTTGGTTTTTCCAAACTCAGCAAATACTTCCGGCAAACAAATCGATCTGTTCCAATCAACAGTAATAGTTCTTTGATCTTGCAGAGGAATTGTTGCTACACGACCCGCTTTTGAGACAAATGTTCGAGAACTGATAACTTTCGTCGGTTTTGGTTCATCTTGGAACTTGGAACACCCAAACAGCCGACTGACGTTTATTTTCGGGTTCATAAGAGCACCTAAATCCAGCATTCATTACCACTGACAATACTGTATATATTTTTTGAGTTTCCTCCGTTAAACTGGTTTTTTGGTTTTTTGACACCAATTGACTCTATAATGCTTTCTGTTCTTCCATCAACACATGCGGTATCCAACGAAAATTTGTACAGATAATTCTTCATGTAAAATATTTTGAACTGTGGTCTTTTAAATATCCAATATTGCTCTAATATCTCGATGTGTGATCTTTTAGGATCAGCTTACGTAATTCGGCAACTGTCTTCGAAAATTGTAACTGAACATGACAGTTCACTTTGACATTTGATATTTGTTGACAGGCGCCAACTATGTTGTTATATGCAACACTTCGTAGCAGAATTGGTGTAATAAATGTAGTTAGTCATATTTCTGGTATTGTAATGTCTGGTGTGGAATGTTAATTCTAAAATATGAATATTACATATTTTTTGGATGATCTAAAACTACACGTGTATTTTTTTCTTATGAAATGTACATCCAATTAATCAATAAATATTGATTAACATTATCAATTATTATTGTTTTGAATAATTGACCTTATTCAGACCGACTTTTTATATTTAAAAAAAAATTTAAATGAGCAGAGAACAAGTATAGAATCTATACAAAAATTTCAATGGCGTAGCAGAATTCTTATGGTAAACACCGTTATCAATGATGTTATATAAACATGAAATCACAAAAAAGTGCTTTATTATAAATTTATTGAAAATTGCACAATACTATTCGAATAGGTTATCAGAAAAACTAAAAAATATTTTAAAATCGTTGTTTTTACAGACGTAATTTATTGGAATTTAAACATTATATCCGCAAATATATAAAATAACTTAATTTTTCAATGAATAAGTAGAATATTCTGGAATCATAGAATTTCCCTGTCTTAAGCTTTTTACTGTACTATACAGGGTGTTCCGATGCTTCAATTCCCTAGCTACATTTCTTAAATATCTCTTAGTTTATATCTGAATACAATTTTGACATTCGAAATCGGATCTTCTAATATCCTTCAATTACATACAGATCTTTTATTCATATTTCTATTAACCATAAGAGAGTTGCTTTCTCACTGAATCCTCTCAGGATCTATTTACGCAACAACAATTTCATGTCTAAAATTTCCAAAAATATTTTTAAAAAGTCCGCCCAGCAACTGTCACTTTTAAATGGTTATATTATAAATTATTTTGTCCACATACAAAACGAAAAATTCATCAATTGAATGCGTTATTTCGGAAATGGGTAAATTGAGAAGGTTTTGTGAATGCGAACTGACCAATGTCCTGGATTTCAGACAATAGGGTGGCTCTTTGTAGCGGGGGTGGTCACTAGGGTCATTATTACGGATTACTTTTTCAAAATAACTGAAATGGAATAATAGAAAGTTGAATTAATACAATTTCTATTTCGGTTTGACATATGTCGTTTGTTGAGTTTTTGCAACTGTCGCTTTTGTCCGGTAATTTTGTTCAAAAAGTAATTAAAAACTTTAAGATTATCTTAAAATCAGACAAGCATTTTATATTTGCCTTATATGCTTCTAAAAGTCTCTCCGCCACAAATATTTTGTGTGTGCCTCGCATATGCCTTGTCTAAACATTTCAGATTACTTAGGAAGCACCCTGTATATCGTATGATACTACTGATATACTTCGTTTGAAATTTAAAAATTTCAATATCATTTGATTGATTATAATTTTCGTTAAGCAGCTTCAGATGTTCGTTAAATTTTTGGAAAGTATACACGCTCTAACGCCTAAAATTTTAATTAGCTTTATTTAACAATAACCATAATAACGATATTCGATCTTTTCCTGGTAATAAATCAACGAAATATTCCGATCTTTTTCGGCTAAATTTTGCGGCATTGCATTCCGAAAATTAGGAAGCGTGTCTCAAAACGATATATCAATTTTTGTTTCATTGGAATTGGCAAGAAATTAAGTAAAAGAAGATCTTTTTTCTCATATCTTCACCAAGTCTTTAATAATTTTTGTGTACAATTTAGTTTAATAATCATTTTTATTTATGTCACATCATAATATAGGGGAACCAATGCAGATTCAGTAATAGCCAAAGTGAAAAAATAATAAATAACAATAAATATGGAGACAATAAATGAAAAAATAGAATGTTTCAATGGTAATAATATCGAAGTATTATGGAAAAATATAAAAGAAAGCATTATAAGTGCCGCAGATCAATCACTAAGGTCATTTACATCAAAAGCAACCAAGGAATGGTATGATGAGGAATGCAATACTAAAGTTAGGACAAAGAATGAAGCAAAACTGGATGAAAACAAAAAAAGAACAAGATCTACAAACATATAAAAAGTTAAAGAAGGAAGCGAATAATGTTGTATAGACAAAAAGAGACAATGAATAAAAATGCAAATGCAATAACAAGGACAGTTGAATATTATTCGGATAAAGGCTAAAATATATAAACAAGTTTGGTCTCATTACTATGAAGAGATGTTTAAAAACGAGGATGAAAATATAGAAGATACAACCGAGAGTTGTGAAGAAGAGGTAGAAGAATCGCCAACTTATGAAGAATTCAAGGAAATAATTAATCAACTGAGGCAAAAAAAGCAGCAGGTCCTGATCAGATCGTAAACGAATTAATGAAGACTGGAGGAGTATCAACTCTTATAAGAGAGGCTGAAAAGAGAGGATTACAAATAAACGACGACACCTACAAATAACCTCCTCTATTACCAGAGGTGTGCGGTAGGGATGGATAGTTTCTTTTATCCCCCTACAATCTACGCCACTGTCGTAATAATCGTTTCAGCATGTTTTTTTGAATCTTCGTCACTTTCTACGTAAATATCATCATCTTGTCTCAATGCGATAGAGTGAGTAGTTTTCGAGTTATTTGCATTTAAAGGTAATATTTAAAATATCCAATTTTGTTTTATTGCTTATTTCACATGATTTAAACACCTTGATGATAAAATTTGTTAACCTAACTATTTGCCAAGTATGAACAAAAAATATTGGAAGGTGTCAAAACTGTGGGCTAAAATCATTTAGAATATTTAAAATAAAACACCCTATATCTCGGTTAGGAGGAATATTTTATTTAAGTGATTTGGCGTAAATCTTCATACTTATTTCGTGCTAAGGTTTCTCCAGGATAATTCTTAATGAAACACTCTGTATAAACATTTTTATTTGGCATAAACAAAATAAAGCATTACTGTAACTACATCTTTCACTAATAGATAGTTAATTTCATTTTAAAAGGAAACATTAAACCGTGAAAACACTAAAAATAAATAATAATAAAATCAAAGCCATTGATACATCTGGCATGGCCATATTTTCTCTTCTGGTCTAAACTATTGGTAAAGTCAACAGTAACGAGGAACGTGTTTGTCTAACGGTTGTGCAATTTGTGTTTACGATTTTTTGAACTATTTTCAGTTTTTATTTTATCCAAGCATCCATAAAAGATTCCCCAGGAACTAGGTTAACTACTTTAACATTTTTATAAATAGTATTTTTCGACGCATAAAAACACTCAAATAGGTCAGCTAATGCAATCTGCAGTCCCAATGAATAAAAAATATTTTTGTCGTAAAAATTTTCCAGAGTTTTTAATGTACCATACGCACGAACACATCAAACGTTGCGTAAAACCGTTTCGAGATTTATTAGATTAGATGTCGCCACCGACAATAAAAAATTTCAGTACAAAACCAAAAAGAATTTAAATTTCAACCTTCAATCAAATAATAAAATGGACATGAAAGAGCAATTGAATTTTTTTTGCAAAAAACAACTACTGTCTCAGTCATCCTATTCACCGGACTTAGTCACCAGCATTTTTTTCTTCTTTCCGAAAAATATCAAATTATAAAAAAATTAGGAGCAAATTTGAGGAAGTTGGTTTTCACAATGGATCAATATCAACTTTAATATTTGTTGTTGATGCGAGGGTGGTCTTTCAAGTGTTGCATATAACAACTAATCAAATGTCAAAAAATCAACCTCCAACGACGAATGATCCTTCAGGACCAAGATATTACAAATCCACACAGAAGATGCAGTCAACGCCTTCAAAAACCATGGACCAGACAATCGAGTGGAATAATTGCTTCCAGAATTGGTTCCAAAGGATGCAAAATAGTATATTGTGCAACTAGTGGGGAAAGTTCAACTTTTCTCACGAATGTGGAAGTTTGTGGCACGAGCCCAAAGGGCGAGTGCCGCAAACACAAGAGTGAGAAAAGCACTTTCCCCACATGTTGCACAGTAAACTTTTTCTACAACTGCACAAATTTAAAGAATACAAGTAAAGTAACTTAATATTTATTTTTATGGTTAGTAAAACAAAAAGAAAAGGTGAGCGGACCGACGATAGAAGCTTGCTTCTTATGCACAATAGAATTACCATTTTTGACCATTTTGCGTGAATTTTTGACCATTTTTCAAATATTTTGACAATTATTGACTATTTTTTCAAAATTTTTGACAATTATTGACTATTTTTTTAAAAATTTTGACAATTTTTGACCATTTTCTTAAATTTTAACAATTATTGACCATTTTTGACAATTTTAGAACAATTTTGACAGTTTTGACAATTATTGATTATTTTTGACAATTTTTCAAAAATGTTGACCATTTTGGACCATTTTTCCAAATTTTAACAATTATTGACAATTATTGACAATTATTGACAATTATTGACAATTTTTGACAATTTTTGACAATTTTTGACAATTTTTGACAATTTTTGACAATTTTTGACCATTTTTGACAGGTTCTGACAATTATTGACCATTATTGACAATTTTTCAAAAACTTTGACCATTTTTCAAAAACTTTGACCATTTTTCAAAAAGTTTGACATTTTTTTACAATTATTGACCATTTTTGACAGTTTTTTATAATTATTGACCATTTTTTCAAAATTTTGACAATTTTTGACCATTTTTGACAATTTTTCGAAAATTTTGACAATTTTTCAAAATTTTGACAATTTTTGACTATTTTTACAAATTTTAACAATTATTGACCAATTTTGACAATTTTTGAGCATTTTTGACAAGTTCTGACAATTATTGACCATTTTTGACAATTTTTGTAAAATTTTGACAATCTCTATCAATTAATAACCATTTTGACAGTTTTTTATAATTATTGACCATTTTTGCCAATTTTTGAGCACTTTTGACAGGTTCTGAAAATTATTGACAACTTTTCAAAAATTTTGGCAATTTTCAACAATTATTGACCATTTTTAACATTTTTTATAATTATTGACATTTTTTTCAAAATTTTAACAATTTTCGACCATTTTTCAAAATCTTAACGATTATTGACCATTTTTGACAACTTTCAAAAATTTTGACAGTTTTTGATAATTTTTCAAAATTTTAACAATTATTGACCATTTTTGACCATTTTTTAAAATATTTGATAGATTCTGACAATAATTGACCATTTTTGACAATTTTTCCAAATCTTTGACAATATTTAACAATTATTGACCATTTTTGACAGTCTTTTATAATTATTGATCATTTTGTCAAAATTTTGACAATTTTTGACAATTATTGACCATTTTTCCAAATTTTTGACCATATTTCAAAATTTTTAACAATTTTTTAAAATTTTTAACATATTTTCTAATATAATCTGACAGTTTTGTGACAACTAAGTAGGTATTTAAAGATGACAGTAGCCTACTAAGTGTTTGTCGATTTTATTTGATTTTCCATATAAATATATGTGGCGTGGGCAAAGTGCCGTGAGAAATATTATTTCTCACAGTATGAGCAATATTTGGTTTTGAAATCCAGTAAGGTATGAGAAATACGTCACTTTTCATAGCAGTTGTAGAAAAATACATTTCTCTTCGTGGTGAATACTTTAAAAGACAAAAGGTGTTCTAATTTTTTATTTCAATTTTGTTACAAAAAATATCGTAAAACTAAATCTTTTCAAATGAAATATAAGAATTCTAACAATCCCACCAAAGAGATCTATTTTTATCCTCGCATTCAGGTACCTACAAAAAACAGTTCTACTGACTTGACCTGCTTTTTTGTGGTGCTTTTTTTGCGGCATGTAAACAGTTTAGTAGATACTTATTAGGGTGATTTCTCCACATCAGTTTTATTATGAAATCCACCCTAAAAATATAAAAGCGTACCACATTTTGTTTACAGGGATACCCATAAGAAATCCCATACAAACCGAAGTATTTAAAAGGTGGTATGCCGGTATAAAAAACAGGAAAAAGTGTTTTTTATATGCGATACCTGTTGAGCGAATCGGATTTATGTGCTAAAAAAGGTGCAAAACGTCAGGTGAATTGTGATTTTGTAATTGATGAGTTTTTTTTCTAACTTACAGATCTTTTTAGGGTGGGAATTGGATGTAAACAATAATGGGGATGTTTATATAGGTAATATTTGGGATTAGTATATAAATCTTATATTTTACGTCGTAAATTAATATTTTAAATAGCATTTTTTTTATCTTTATATTCGTGATATTCATTAAAAGTTGTAATAGAAGGAAATTAGCCAAATTCTAAAAACAACTTTTGCAATGCAATATTATTAAAAATGGCGAATGTGATGGCGCATTCGGCACAATATTGCGTCAGGCGCGGAAGTTAATTATTGTACAAAAAATTTGGCATCCATTACAAGATTTTGAATATTTTTTTTTAATTACCATTGCCATAAGTATCACTACATAGCAACTGATAATGCTTTAAGATTCTATCCTGATGAAAACTTGTGACGAAATTAATTACCTAACTATTATAGTCTATTTGAAAATGACTGACAAAACAGTGTTTATGACAGTAGTTAATAAAGATACTACTACTACTTAAGAGGGAATAAAGTATAAATATTTTTTTTACTTTTTCAACTGAATGCCATAATATCTCAAGAATATTGTGTCAAAATTACAAGTCGAACAATACATATACTTATTTATAATAAATAATATTGATACTGACAGTAGTGACGATTTTAATAATACTTCGCCAGAGATATTGGAAAAAGCTGCAAAAGTAACTTTAGATTTGTTGCCGGAAATTTCAGGAAAAAAGGTGAATTGGCATACGAAAAATTTATGGAATGGAGAAGAAATACAAAAATAAAATCTTTTTCGGAAAATGTACTTTTGATATATTTTGAAGAGTTGTCAAAAAAATTAAAGGCGTCTACACTTTGGTCACAATATTCAATGTTGCGAAGTACTATTAGTAGTATAAAAAATAACATTGATATATCCACGTATTCAAAATTACGTTCGTTTTTGAAAAGAATGTCCCAAAAAATTAAACATATTGACAGCAGACCAATTGCAGAAATTTTAAACGAAGCTCCAGATAAGGAATATCTACTAATAAAGGTACGTTTACTTAGAATTATCTATTTTTATAATTTATTTAGTTTTTTTTCCTTTAATATAGATTTTGTAATTAGCGAATTTTTAGTAGGAAAAAAAGTAGTAGATAATTTATTAAAAATTCTATTTCAAATTCTGAAGATAAAAAACCAAAAAAATTCACGGTAACTGGAAACTTTTATAATATATATCGTTGCTAATAAAATTCAATCAACTGTATTGAAAAACCAGTCGAACTATATACTGAAATGGAGACAGAATATGAATCAACCCTCAACTTCTACTATTAATATAACGGAGAATTTAGTGAAAAGAATTAACGTTCCGGATTTGACCATACAAAATTGTACAAATATCACCATCAACTACAGAGTAGAGATACGATACTTTAGTGTTATTTTTGTTTTACTAACCATAAAAATAAATATTAAGTTATTTTACTTGTATTCTTTAAATTTGTGCAGTTGTAGAAAAAGTGTAGTGTGCAACATGTGGGGAAAGTACTTTTCTCACTTGTTGCACAATATACTATTTTAGTGTTCAAAAGTTTAAAGCGCTTTCCCCACAACTCACGTTTTCAAAGTCGGTGCCCCTCATAACTTCAAAACGACTGCACCGATCCTTCGGAAATTTTGAATACTATTTCTGTACATAATTCACGAGAGTTTTTTTCAAATTAGCCGATTTTTTTCGCAAAAAAACGCGTTTTTGAAGCTTGCTTCTTATTGCACGACATAGGACTTTTGGGCTATTGAACTCGTGAAATGAGAGTTACGAAAAAGAGTTCGTCACGCGATAACTCATTCAAGCGACTGTGCGCAATCTCTCTTGTTGCACTGAGCTCGCACACCTATAGGTGTGAAAAATTGTCAAAAATGGTCAAAATTTTGAAAAAATGGTTAATAATTGCCAAATATGTTAATATTTTTGAAAAATTGTCAAGAATTTTTAAATATGGTCAAAAAATTTTAAATATGGTCAAAAATTTGGAAAAATTATCAAAAACTGTCCAAATTTTGAAAAAATGGTTAATAATTGCCAAATATTTTCAAAAATTGTCAAAAACTGTCAAAAATTGTCAAAAACTGTCAAAAATTGTCAAAAACTGTCAATAATTGTCAAAATTTTTGAAAAATTGTCAAAAATGGTCAATAATTGTCAAAGACTGTCAATAATTGTCAAAACCAATCAAAATTCGTCAAAAATTGTCAAAATTTTGAAAAAATGGTCAATAATTGCAAAATATATTAAAATTTTTGAAAAATAGTCAAAAATGGTCAATAATTGTCAAAGACGGTCAATAATTGTCAAAATTCGTCAAAAACTGTCAAAAATGGTCAATAATTGTTAAAATTTTTGAAAAATTGTCAAAAATTTGGAAAAATTATCAAAAACTGTCCAAATTTTGAGAAAATGGTTAATAATTGCCAAATATTTTCAATAATTGTCAAAAACTGTCAATAATTGTCAAAATTTTTGAAAACCTGTCAAAAATGGTTGATAATTGTCAAAACCAATCAAAATTCGTCAAAAATTGTCAAAATTTTGAAAAAATGGTCAATAATTGCCAAATATGTTAAAATTTTTGAAAAATAGTCAAAAATGGTCAATAATTGTCAAAGATGGTCAATAATTGTCAAAATTCGTCAAAAACTGTCAAAAACTGTCAAAAATGGTCAATAATTGTTAAATTTTTTGAAAAATTGTCAAAAATGGTCAAAAATTGTCAAAATTTTGAAAAAATGGTCAATAATTATAAAAAACTGTCAAAAATGGTCAATAATTATTAAAAAAATTTAAATATGGTCAAAAATTGTCAAGAATTTGGAAAAATCGTCAAAAATTGTCAAAAACTGTCAAAATTTTGAAAAAATGGTTAATAATTGCCAAATATTTTCAAAAATTTGGAAAAATGGTCAATAATTGTCAAAAATGGTCAGATGTTTCGAAAAATTATTAAAAATGGTCAAAAATTGTCAAAATTTTGGAAAAATGGTCAATAATTATAAAAAACTGTCAAAAATGGTCAATAATTATTAAAAATTGTCAAAATTTTTAAAAAATTGTCAAAAATGGTCAATAATTGTCAGAACCTGTCAAAAATGCTCAAAAATTGTCAAAAATGGTCAATAATTGTTAAAATTTGGAAAAATTTTTAAAAATTGTCAAAAATGATCAATAATTGTCAAAACTGTCAAAATTGGTCAATAATTGTTAAAATTTGAAAAAATTTCACCTTCACCTTTTTTTTCCTTCAAAGTGTTCCAAAAAAGAGAAAAATCCAAATCCAAAATTCTTCCAGCGTTACCTGGGGAAAACTATTATCTAACGAATGAACTTTGATTTTTTCGTGAAAATTTTACACAATATTCTTTGAATGTCATATTTTATTGTACCATTGCTTTTAATAACGAGATTTTAACTGTGTCGTCACAAAAAATTCACAAAAACATGCCTTTTTTGTACGAATTAACCTTAAAAAAAATCTGGAAATCGGTTGACCCTAAAGGCCATCCCTGCAACTTCCCGCTAAATTCAATTTTCAAACGCATGCGATGTTTTTGAGCTCTTTGAGCCCAAAAATTTAATTCGATGCTCTTGAGCTCAAAAGTCTTATCAAAGTTCGATGAAACACGATTTTTTTAATTTTCAAACTGCTATAACTTTTGAATGAATTAACCGATTTTCACGCGGTTGGTAGCGATCGATGTAGTTTTTTGAGCTCTATAAAAAATTTAGAACAAAAAAATTGATATGATGAAACATTTCGGAGTTATTACAAAAAAACACTTTTTTTCGACAACGATATCTCACGAACGCATCAACCGATTCTGACGCACTTGGTGGCGATCGATGCGGGTTTTCAAGATTAAGAGCTGATTAGTTTTTGAGGTCAATCGGTTCAGCCAATTCGGAGATATTTTGAGAAAATGAAAAAAAAACTTTTTTTTTCACTTTTTTTTCACATTTTTTGCAATTTCTCGAAATCTACCGGTCCGAATTGATTCCAACTTACAGGAAATCTAAGTTTGGTGAAGCCCTTTCGAATGACACCAACTGCGATCAAATTGGTCAAGCCGTTCAGAAGTTATAAGAGGTTTACATACACACACACACACAAACATACAGACGTACGGACATCATCGTAAAAATAATCAGAAAAACTTCTTAGGGCTTCAAAACGTCGAGATTTCTTGAAACCACGATTTTTATAAAACGGGGTAAAAACAATAACTTCCCGATTTTTCGAAAATCATTGGGAAGAATCATTGATTTTCTTAGCGAGAAGTTGAAAATTTTAGTAACTTCACTTTTAACAACTTTAGACCCAACCAAAACACAATTACGTCTTAAAACGTAAATAAGAATTAAGAGCTACAACTTTATATCAAGATGAGAATGTCAGTGGCAGAGATGTACTCGATATAATAAAAGAAGGGGAGCACAATAGATTTTATAGGTCTCAGTAGATGTCACCCCAGTATAGTTAAACCTTATTTATAAAAAACTACTTCTTTTGGCGAAGGTTTACAAATATTTGTTAAATAATTTAAATTTTTCTGTGTCCTCTACGGAAAAAAAATATATATCTTGGTTTGTTATCTATTCTAAAGCTATTTTATGATGCATATTTTATGTGTAAACTCTTTAGACCATGTTCCAATTCGAAAACAATCATTTTGCAAATAAACACCCAAGGATTGTTTACACGTTAAGCTTCGTTTAAGTATTAAAAGGCCAACACAAAGGGCGCAATTTTCTAGGTTTATTTTACGGAATTATCTTTTTGTAAATAAATACAGTATGTGGAAAACAGGGACGTAGTAACAGGGTTTGATGAATATCGAGAAATATATAAAATAATTTTTTCCTTTAGATCTCGATGTATTCTGTTAAAAAATTCCCCTTAAGATTTAATCCTGAACAGTTCAAAAAAAGGTACCAGAATCCTTTCGTATTTTTCTGTGAACAATGGGTTTTTGTATTATACGAGGGTTGTCTATTAAATTTTGTTATTTTGGTTTTGGTATTAAGATCCTGGCAGTGGCGGCTAAAACCCTCAATAATCCCTCACGTAATTAATATGGACGTCCCCTTAAGGATATTTATAACTAATACGAACCTTCACAATTTGGACCGAAGTCCCCCAACCAATTGAGAATACCACAATTTCAAGTTGTGCGACAATTTTCATCGACAAATGTCGAAAACGACACATTTTGTACGACATTCGAGAATAGATCCCCCCCTGTTCTTGGATCGTCTCTAAGAATAATCTGTCCACGTTTAAATTCTCCATATCAACGAGAAATTGTCGACTGATGTTGGATGAGGTGCTTTATTGCCGAAAACAGAAACCAACTTGGCAAAAAGGCATTAAGTCTCTGCACCCTATTTACAAATTCACGAGTACGCCTTTTGTATAAAATATCAGTTCTCATCATAAAATTAACTAAACATACAAACGAGAAAAGAGAACTGAACGTGTACTAAATAAATAACTTATCTAAAAATAACAATTTTGTTTTTTCTTGTAAATGCACTTTGGTTTTGTCGGGTAAATAGCAAAAGATATCATATCTAGGGGATGCGGATGTCGATAGTATACCCAAACAAAAAAAAAACAGTGATAAAGATTGTCTTTTCTATTTTCTAGACGTGTTGATAATTTCTTCTTTTTTTTTATAAAAAAATTAACACAATTTGAAATTTTTCATGAAAAATTAACTTAAAACTGAACATTCGAAATTACAATTTTTTTTTAACTGAAAATATTTTTGTCTTCCTTATTATTTGTTTATTCATACAATAATATTATGCAACTCAATTTTTAGTAACAGTTTTTGCGGTTACATGTTTTTATAGAATGTTGATAATATTGTTTACCAAAAAGGAGTATGCCACGTTATTAACACATTTCCAAACATATCCACAATTTATTAATACAAAAACAATTCCTACATTTGTTCATATAATAATGCGTATTATTACAAAAATTGTGTCTCGAGCGAAAATGTTTTCCAGAATTTCAATTATTGTGAAAGATGTTGAAGCTGTTTTAACAGGTTCAACTTCGGCCCATTTAGATTTTGCGTCGATTACCAATAAAAAATGATGACCTTGGAACGATCCGGCGTAGTCGATGTGGATCCGTTGCCAGTTTTATTCCGGTGTTTCCCAAGGATATAGAGGTGCTTTTGGTGGGCAGTTTTTCTTGTGGCGCATGACTCGCAGGCCTTGACTAGTTTCTCAATACCTTCCAGTAGACAAGGCATTTTGCCAATTGTTTCATTTTGGTTGTACCCATATGGGTACGATGCAGCTCTTCAAGGTCTGAATGTTGTAATGATGAAGGAATCACTACTCTGGAACCTTGAAGATTGAAGAGCGTCGCAGAAAGTTCTGGATCTTTCATTGTCTCTAAGCGGAGCGATTGATAGGTCAGTAGAGAGGTTGATATCGTAGAGACAGATGACACACACAACTGATGTACTTCTTCGTTGATGGAACTATCTGTATGAGAACTCGTACGTATTGGTGCTCTTGAGAGACAGTCGACATTGGTATTTTCAGTACCTTTCTTGAAAACAATTTCATAGTTGAATCCAGAAAGAAATGCAGTATATCTTTGCAATTTGGCTGATGTTATGAGAGGAAGTTTTGCTCTTTGATGGAAAATTCGTTCAAGGGGTCGAATATCAGTGATCAATTTGAATGGTCGGGCAAAAAGATACTGATAGAAGTGATCAATGGCGAACACTATAGCTAACGCTTTCCCGGTCAAGCTGTGAATAATTTTGTTCAGCTGAGGTCAAAGATCTTGACGCGAAAGAAATTAGTTGCTCCTGATCGTCTGTAATGTAAGACAAAATGCTTGCTCTTCCATAAGGACTGGCATCACAGGCTAGCTGAACTGGTAGTTCTGGATTGTATGGAACAAGAACACGCTCACAGGCGATTTCTTGCTTAAGTTTGATAAAAGCAGATTCACATTGGCTGGTCCAGTTGAATTTCAAGTTTTTCTTCAGTAGTCTACGCAATGGAGCAGTCATTGTGGAAATGTTGGTAATGAAGCGAGCATAATAAGATATTCGATTGAATTCTGCTGGTGCGTTCTTGATTCCGAAAGATAATCGATTCATCCGGTAGATACCTAGATGAGTTGAAATCGCTTGAATTTCACTCGATTGCTTATCAACTTTGGTGTGCTTTAAATAAATCGAGACGACAGAAGTATCTTGATCCTCGCAAACTATTCAGTATATTTTCCTTATTGGGTAGTGTAAATTCGCCAAACGCTTATTGACTCCAACGCAAAGACGAACTCCACCGTCAGCTTTTGGAATCACTACCAGAGGAAATCCCCAGTCGCTAGTGTCAGTTTTAGTGATGATATTTGTCGTTTCAAGGAGGTCAAGCTCCTTTTCAACTGGATACCGCAATGAGTTGGGAACATCACTTTTGAGATACTCTGATACACTTTGAGATGTTTTGATGCACTCTGGAGACACTTTGAGACAGTCTGAGACATTTTAGATACTCTGAGACGTTTTGAGATACTCTGAGACGTTTTGGTACACTTTGAGACGGTTTGAGGCACTCTGGAGACACTTTGAGACAGCCTGAGCCGATTTGATACACTTTGAGACGGTTTAAGGCACTCTGTAGACACTTTGAGTTAGTATGAGACTTTTGAGACGTTCTGATTCACTTTGAAAAAGTTTGAGGCACGCTGGAGAAAATCTGATAGTCTGAGACTTTTGGGATACTCTGAGACTTTTTCAATACACTTTTAGATGTTTTGAGGCACTCTGGAGACGTTATAAGACACTCTGAGACGTTCTGGTATACTTTGAATCGGTTTAAGGTACTCTGGAGACACTTTGAGACAGTCTGAGCCGATTTGATACACTTTGAGGCACTCTGGAGACACTTTGAGTCAGTATGAGACTTTTGAGACACTCTAAGACGTTCTGATTCACTTTGAAAAAGTTTGAGGCACTCTGGAGACAAATTGATAGTCTGAGACTTTTGAGATACTCTGAGACTTTTTTAATACACTTTGAGATGTTTTGAGGCACTCTGGAGACGTTATGAGACACTCTGAGACGTTCTGGTATACTTTAAAACGGTTTGAGGTACTCTGGAGACACTTTGAGTCAGTATGAGACTTTTGAGACACTCTAAGACGTTCTGATTCACTTTGAAAAAGTTTGAGGCACTCTGGAGACAAATTGATAGTCTGAGACTTTTGAGATACTCTGAGACTTTTTTAATATACTTTGAGATGTTTTGAGGCACTATGGAGACGTTATGAGACACTCTGAGACGTTCTGGTATACTTTAAAACGGTTTAAGGTACTCTGGAGACACTTTGAGACAGTCTGAGCCGATTTGATACACTTTGAGACGGTTTGAGTTACTCTAGAGACACTTTGAGTCAGTATGAGACTTTTGAGACACTCTGAGACGTTCTGATTCACTTTGAAAAAGTTTAGGGCACTCTGGAGACAATTTGATACTCTGAGACTTTTTAAATACTCTTAGACTTTTTTAATACACTTTGAGATGTTTTGAGGCACTATGGAGACGTTATGAGACACTCTGAGACGTTCTGGTATACTTTAAAACGGTTTAAGGTACTCTGGAGACACTTTGACACAGTCTGAGCCGATTTGATACACTTTGAGACGGTTTGAGGTACTCTGGAGACACTTTGAGTCAGTCTGAGACTTTTGAGTTACTCTGAGACGTTCTGATTCACTTTGAAAAAGTTTAAGGCACTCTGGAGACAATTTGATACTCTGAGACTTTTGAAATACTCTTTGAGATGTTTTGAGGCACTCTGGAGACGTTATGAGACACTCTGAGACGTTCTGGTATACTTTGAAACGGTTTAAGGTACTCTGGAGACACTTTGAGACAGTCTGAGACGTTTGGAACACTCTGAGACGTTTTGATACACTCTGAGACGTTTTGAGGCTCTCTGGAGGAGACACTTTGGCTTAACTCCTTCAGAATGATAATTGATAAAACAGGTCGGTTTGACCAAAATTAAATCGACCCGTTCTGTATCGCCTCAAATACAATAGGGTCATAAAATTCGGCACAATGGTTAAGGATTCATTAATATGATAAGCCGGTGTGCAGTCAGTTTAAGGGTTTGCCGAGTAGGGATGGGTCATACAGTTTTTTTATTATGTTAAATAATTTTCTATTAGGATATATTTATATATGTAACGCCA
Source organism: Lochmaea crataegi (assembly GCA_947563755.1). NCBI lineage: Eukaryota > Metazoa > Arthropoda > Insecta > Coleoptera > Chrysomelidae > Lochmaea > Lochmaea crataegi. The sequence continues at coordinate 2,499,708 of OX387434.1, read as the reverse complement.
ATGGTTTATTGCCGCTTTATGGCTATCGACCCTTTCTTGTGCTCCTATGCAATAGGAAATCTAGTATAATCATTTAACCATTTGACATTTACATCAAAAAATAATTTCACTCTAACACTTTTTCCAATCAAATTCATACAAAAGAAACTCTTTTATTTTCCAAAATAATATCGCAAAGATCTTTTCAACTAAAATATTTCAATCCTTTCTTGAGCGTAAATATCAAAATAGTTTCTTGGAAAAAAAAACACCCAATCACACCCATCAATGTGAACAAGCTGTTCTCGAAGTGAATAAATACGAATTTTTTTGCATCTGCTTGAGTATAGGGTTACTTTTACCTTGAATAGAACTTTTTCGAAAGGGTCACTCACCCTTTCACTCAAAAAAGAACAAATAATTCACAACCATTTGCCAATGTTGACCAAAGGTTGGCGATAGTTGCCGACAGTTATACAGTTTTCGAATTATTTGAAGGACGTACCTACAATATTAAAAGAAATACAATTCGGTATTTTAAAAGTAGAAACTTTCATTTTCAACAATCTCCATAACTTGAATAGATTAGGCTTTTACCTGATGAAGATCCATACTAACACGATAATTAATTTGTTTAAAATCTTCATTATTATTTTTTAAACTATGTTCCAATTAAACTTGTGACGCGTTTCACTAACAAAGTATAAGCTTTATCAAAGGGGTCCCGACCTAAGTCCTAGCGACTTTTTAACATTTCCAAAAATTAAGAAGATCCAGTCCCCAGAAGATGCAGTCAACGCCTTCAAAAACTCTATTTTGAATGTATAGTGATGAGCGAGACTGGTCTTGGACTTGGTCTTTCAAGCCTTTAGCTGGTCTTGGTCTTGGTCTTGCATTTTTTGCAAGATCAGCACCAAGACCAGCTAAAGGCTTGAAAGACCAAGACCAAGACCAAGACCAAGACCACATATGAGGCTGCAAGACCAAGACCACGCATGTAAGACCAAGACCAAGACTAAGCCGGTATTGGTCTTGCTTTGCTCATCACTATGTATCAACAAGCGAGTGGAATAACTGCTTCTAGAATTGGATCCAAAGGATGCAAAAATGCATTTCTCTTCGTGGAGAATACTGAATAGTGTATCTAATGTTTTTTTATGTGCAAATTATAAAAGACAACCCTCGTATTAGAAAATAGACAAAAAATTACTAAAAGTATTCATTCTAAAGGCTTGAAGACATCGTCTTTATGGCACTACGCATAGACACATTTTAAAAATCGGAAGTGACCTTCATTCGTTTCATTTTTTTTGTTATTTTTAGTCTGTTTCGAAGCAAACTCGATGAACGTTGTCACTGTGATTGAAAACCAGCAGATGTATTATTTCAAAAAGACATGTGCCTTTATAACTAGGATACATTTTGTCTATAGCAGAATCTCGTTTGTTTTTCTACGCAGACAAATTGCCCGCAGTTAAGATAGATAAAAGATAAACATTAGATATCTTTCGTTTATGGTGGAGGTGTAAAGTGAATCACAGTCTAACGTATTTAAAGGTTGAAAAAATCATTAAATTTGCGATTAGAAGATTTTCTTGCTAAATATACATTTTTTATTTTTCTCGACCCAATTATGGATTTAATTATTTGTGATGACTATTAAAAGTATGGTTAATTTATCAAAAATATTCTGCAAATAATATACCGTGAATCTTATCTTGTGGTTGTAGCTCCCGGACATATTTTTATAAATTGCGACTGACATATGGATTCTGTTTATATTTTTACTAACACTCATTAACTTTGAAGTGTAACACGGTTGATTTATTGGGATATTTATCCTTAAAAATGTCTTAATACTTTAAGTAAACGATATTGTCGAAATAACTCACTAACTATGACACTTGGACCAACAGTCGGTTAAACCTGGTTTATTTAACCATAGGGTTAAATTTAACAAAAGTTTAAACCAGTGGTGTTTTCGTGCAGTTTTCTTAATTATTTATTTTAAAAGGTTGGTATCAATGAATGTTAGACGAATGAACTACTGTGGGGTAAATTACTTACGTTTTGCCAAATAGAAAATATAAAAGAAGAATTTTTAATGCGATTCTAACCCTCAGTACCTGAAGTGTTATTTGCTTTTGCGTATTATTTTATTTTCTGAAAATGAATAAGATTAAAAAAAGGTCAGAAAACTTTACGGCCAAAGAGGAAGAAATTTACAAGTTCATTAAAATCTTCGTCATCACTAAAATTTGGTAAATCAGAATATTCCATTATTATAATTTGGTAAAAATAAAAAAATTACAGAATCCACTGACACAAAGTTTTTAGGTTAGAAAACCAGGATTATTATTTCAACCACTCACTTTTGGGTGGTTAACAAACCTGTTGGCAAAACTCTGGTTACCCACTGATCCAGTCAGTTATGATTTAAACCTTGTAGGTACAACTCGCCCTTAGGAATAAGAAATGTGTAATTCGTACGTTATGAGGACCGAAAAAATAAGCAAAAATGGACTGTTATAAAGTGTAGAAGACATATTAAATATAGGTTCTTTGGAACCAACAAAGTGATATACAGAGTGAGTTTTAAATATGGAACGCTTCAATTATCTCGGATACGGATCGCACGTTTTTTATAGATTTTGGTGTGTAAAGGTACTGTGCCAATCGAGGGACTATAGCCGCGCGGCTGGAGACGCGCGACTCTGACGACTTTCCGACGTTCACTGGTTTACGTTTAAGTAAATGATCGCGTTGTCAACTGCGCAGTTTCAGCGTCTGCAACGACTCTGGCGACGCGTCTGCCAAAATAGCAGTCTAGCAACAGGTTGGTGCAAATAATCGTGTCTTCTGTTTTGTGGAATTTTCAGTTGAAAAATGGACGGCTCTCTATTAATTGAGCTTGTAGGACATCATCCCTGCTTGTATGATCATAAGTGTCAAAAAAATGCGTGGAAAGAAATTGCTGGCGTTTTAAAGCTTGCCTTAGTGTTACCCCTACTTTCTCTTCTGGGCTTATTGGATGTCTAACTAGTCCATATGATTGCTTTTTTAGGTCATTTTCAATCAGACCTAACACAAAATTGAACTGGCTGATGCTCAATCTATGAAAATTTCGAAATTTGGTCTCGTCTTGTAAAAGGTGTCTCCGAACCAACATATTCTCATAACCCCCTTCTCCTTGGGCGCAGAAAATATCGTGAGGACCACATCGCACAGAATCTGCAACCAGTAGTAATAAAAGTTCTTCGTTTTCCAAACAGAACCAAGAAACCACTGCTTTCTCCATGATAGCCGACTACAAACTGATTTCGCGTAGGGATGGCGATCTGAAATCGATTAATCGAATAATCGATTCTTCGGACCGAATAAATCGATATGTTGTATTGAATCGATTCAGTGAATCGATATTTCACCCTTGAAAATCGACTTTCGATTTTTTTTATATTTTTGGAAGAGCGGCTTTTTTTCAATTGCCCCGGCAACATCGCAAGTAGTGATGAGAGCGGAACCGCTCGGATCCCAGTAGACTCGACAGACACTGTTGCTCTTTTTTCAAAAAAGCTTATAGGGAACTCTATATGTAGGAATGTTTGAAAAATGAAACGATTTTTATATAAATTGATTATTATTTTGTTATAATCGATTTTTAATTGCCGATTTTTCGAGTAATATTAATCGATTTTGTATAAATTACGGAGTGGATTTTCTGAAACGGCTCTCGTATTATTTATTGACTATTTTTCAAAATTTTTACACCTTTTGACGATTATTGATCATTTCTCAAAATTATTGACCATTTTTAACAATTTTGACAGTTTTTGACAAAAATCGGCCATTTTTAACAAATTAATTGACAATTATTGACCAATTTTGACAGTTTTTCAACAATTACTGATCATTTTTCAAGAATTATTGACCAATTTTGACAGTTTTGCAAAAATTACTGATCATTTCTTAAAAATGATTGACCAATTTAGACAGATTTGCAACAATTACTGACCATTTTTCAAAATTTTAACAATTTTTGACAATTATTGACCATTTTTCATTTTTTTTTTAAATTTTCGATAATTATCGTCCACTTTTCAAAATTTTTGACAATTATTGACAATTTTCAGCAGTTTTTGACAATAATTGACCATTTTTTAATCATTATTGACAGTTTTGACAAAAATTGTCCATTTTTAACAGTTTTTGACCATTATTGACCAATTTTGACAGTTTTTCAACAATTACTGATCATTTTTTTTAAATTATTGACCATTTTTTTAACAATTATTGACCAATTTTGACAGTTTTGCAACAATTATTGACCATTTTTCCAAATTTTTCAACAATTATTGATCTTTTTTTTTAATTATTGACCTTTTTTTCCAATTATTGACCAATTTTGACAGTTTTTCAATAATTATTGACCTTTTTTTCACAATTATTGACCAATTCTAACAGTTTTGCAACAATTACTGACCATTTTTCCAAATTTTTCAACAATTATTGATGATTTTTTAAAAATTATTGACCATTTTTCAACAATTATTGACCAATTTTGACAGTTTTTTTAACAATTATTGACCATTTTTCCAAATTATTTGACCATTTTTGAAAATTTTGGCCATTTTTCAAAATTTTAACAATTATCAACAGTTTTTGACAATTATTGACCATATTTCAAAATTTTTGACAATTTTCATATAATTTTATTTGATTTTTTTTCAATCCGATAAATATCGTTAACGAATAAATCTCTTAGGTTGATTATCGGAATATATACGAAAAGCATGTCCATTTTTAAAACAATCCAAAAAAAATCAACAATCTTTCCGCAGAAATCGATTTATTTTCTATTAAAATCGATTTTTTCGACAAACTCATTAATTTTGAATCGATTTTAATTTTATCGATGATTCTTTTCCATTAATCTCACACATTCCTAATCCGATACTTTGTGATAATAATATGGTAATAAAAAAATAATTCCCTGAATTTAAAAAAAATCCACAAATTTACTGATAAGAGATCCCGGAGAGAGATTGTTTATTTAGGGGTACCTTTCTTGTTGGTTTTCAATAAAAAAGATCGATTTTTATTTACTTGTAAAAAATACAAACTTGAAAAAAATCGATTTTTTTTAAATCGATCTTTTAGACCTCGATTTTTTTATGTATCGATTCAACAACATTTTGAGCATCTGCTGTAATCGCCTTTCCTGTATGTTTTCTAAATTTCCTAATTTTTCTGCTACTCAAATGTGGACATCCCTCTAACATGAAAGAAACAATTAATAGTTTTTTTTTTCCTCTCTATATTGTAAACAACGCATTTTGAAGGAGGTAAGTAACATTTACCAAAAAGGTATCGATTGCCCTTGAGCGGTAATAGTTTCCATAATTTCTCCATCAACTTTTCACTCTTGGAGTACTACAGGAGACTTCTGGCTTCGTTATATTGTATAAAATGTTATTTGCAACTTCCTTTTTAATGTTGACGCGTTCCATATTTAAAACTCACTCTGTATAAAATAATTCGATAAACCAGGCTAAGATTATAAAAGTTTTGTCCACCATTTGGTCAGCGATGATTTCCCATGAAAATTTTATGTGGTGTGAGAATATACATTTAACAGCTTTTGCTCCAAAAAGCTTTAATGTCAATGAAACTAAAGCAATAAATAACTGAGAGATGCATTTGCCGATGATCAATATACGGAGAGTATTGAAAAATTGTCGATATGTTTATCTACGCTACAATTACCGAGGGGTCAAAAAGTTTAACCCTAGGGTCGCCAAATAACAAAAGAAAAGTATTGACGGACAATAGAAAAGGTCCGACATTAAAATTTTGCGTGATAAAGTTTGTATTCGTAGCTTTTGTGTGCTGACCGAAGGTCAGTTTTTCCATAAAATAGGTCATATAAATCAAGTTTTTGCTATTGTTAAAGTGGTTGACTTCTAACCTACATCTGTTCTTGCCTACTAAAACGAATTAAAAGGATAAACGGAAGTGGTCCTTATTAACAAACGTATACACAATTGATGATCGTGGTACTGAAATTTCAAATCTGACCGTATGAGGGTAAATAACGTGCGAAAATAGAATGTAACTGTGAGATATGTAAATAATATTTAAAACAAGAAAAAATAAAAATGTTGAAAGTTGTTACAATATCCTGACCAGAATCATCAGGATTAACGATACTGATTAAGACTTGTGCGAAAAATGCCAAAGTTCAGTTCTGCCTTATTTTTAATTTATTACAAAAAGCGTGGGGTGCCGAAACTCGTCAAATTTAATTTATAAATTGACCCCACCTTCAACCCCCTTCGAAGTTGGAATCAACTGTTTTAAAAAAACTCATAGTTTTATTATAAAAATTATACATATCTGTTCAACTGATTGTTGTTTACGTTTCCAATCGAAATTTTAATAAAATTTTAAAAATTAAAAGTATATATCAAAAATAAAGTATAACGTAAACAAAAAATAAATCTCGTTCTTGATCTAAATTACAACTTCTCTTACAAAACCATGGGCTAAACGGTATTTCCTGCACTTTAAGATTTATATTTAAATATACTTTTTTCACCAGCGGCGTATCTACTCGATAAAAAAAAGAACCCTTGTATTTAAAGTTTGCTGAAGTTCTGTGACTTTGAGAAATTGTCTTTTGTGCCTACATTTTACAAAATCTCACCACTCTCTAAATAGAACTTGAACGAATTAAGAGGGGCCTCACATTTTAGACACCTCAAAACAGTTGGCACCCCTGACTTGCAACAAAATTTTGTAAACATTTCTAAATAACGCAGTAAAATTAAGTGTTGAAATTTTAACACAATATAACTTGGACTTTTGTCTTGGGGATCAGGTATTTTGGTTAAGTTTTATATTGTTATAAACAAGATATTAGCCATTAAGTGATGGTGTGTTTTTGACAGTTTTGACAATTTGTGGTCACCAATTTGAACGCCAAGATCTGATCCCCAAAAGAAAGCCTAGAGAATTCCATTCTGAAAATATGAAATCTCAAATCATTGTATTTTTGGAGATTTGTTGTATACAAAATTTTGGAAACGAACAACTTTCTGCATTAGTTCAGCCGTTCCACCGTCTTGATGGATGGCGCTGAATGGAACTTCAATGACAAATGACGACGGTCAAATGTCGTTGTCATGTGTTTTGTGTCCATAAAAATATTTCAAATTATTTATTATTGTTTATGGCGTGTATATTATCTCTGTTTATAGCATAGCTGAAAATAGTTATTTGTGTATTTAGAGCGTAAAGAAACAGATTGCCGCTTGAGAAAGAATGTGGCGATCTTTCGAAAGCGGCAAGTTTACTTTACGCTCGAAAAACACATAATTTTTTGTAAAGTCGCCCTTTTAATAATTAAAACAGTTTTTTATATAATCTTAGGTTATAATAGGAGTGCTAGAATAATCGTCATTTTCGCTATTCATCATGATTAAAGCCTCCATGATGATTAACCTTAAAAGATCTACTGACTAGGGTTGTTAAAAAATAATCGATTTTTATAGTAATATTAATCGATTTTTAGTAAATCGATTTTATAAATTTTCGGAAACGGCTCGTATTATTTATTGACTATTTTTCAAAATTTTGACAACGTTTGATGATCATTGACCATCTCTCAAAATTTTGACAATTATTGACCATTTTTCAAAATTTTAACAATTATTGACGATTTTTGACAATTACTGACCATTTTGCCTGTTTTTCAAAATGATGACAATTTTTAACCATTTTCGACAGTTTTTGGCAATAATTGTCCATTTTTAACAGTTTTTAACAATAATTGACATTTTTTAACCATTTTTGATAGTTTTTGACCATTTTTGACAATTTTTCCAAATTTTAGACCATTTTTCCAAATTTTTGACCATGTTTCAAAATTTTTGACAATTTTTTAGAAACTTTAACAATTTTTGACAATTATCAACTATTTTTCAAAATTTTGACAATTTTTAACAATAATTGTCCATTTTTGATAGTTTTTGACAATTATTGGCCATTTTTGACAATTTTTCAAAATTATTGACCATTTTTAATAGTTTTTGACAATTATCGACTATTTTTCAAAATTTTAACAATTATTTACCAATTTTGACAATAATTGTCCATTTTTGACAGTTTTTAAAAATAATTGACATTTTTTAACCATTTTTGACAATTTTTCAAAATTTTAGACCATTTTTCCAAATTTTTGACCATGTTTCAAAATTTTTGACAATTTTTTAGAAACTTTAACAATTTTTGTCAAAAATCAACTATTTTTAAAAATTTTGACAATTTTTAACAATAATTGTCAATTTTTGATAGTTTTTGACAATTATTGGCCATTTTTGACAATTTTTCAAAATTATTGACCATTTTTGATAGTTTTTGACAATTATCGACTATTTTTCAAAATTTTAACAATTATTTACCAATTTTGACAATAATTGTCCATTTTTGACAGTTTTTAAAAATAATTGACAATTTTTAACCATTTTTGACAATTTTTCAAAATTTTAGACCATTTTTCCAAATTTTTGACCATGTTTCAAAATTTTTGACAATTTTTTAGAAACTTTAACAATTTTTGACAATTATCAACTATTTCTCAAAATTTCGACAATTTTTAACAATAATTGTCAATTTTTGATAGTTTTTGACAATTATTGACCATTTTTGACAATTTTTCAAAATAATTGACCATTTTTGATAGTTTTTGACAATTATCGACTATTTTTCAAAATTTTAACAATTATTTACCAATTTTAACAATAATTGTCCATTTTTGACAGTTTTTAAAAATAATTGACAATTTTTAACCATTTTTGACAATTTTTCAAAAATTTTGAAAGTTTTTCAAAATTATTGACCATTTTTGATTGTTTTTGACAATTATCGACCATTTTACAAAATTCTAACAATTTTTGACAATTATTGACCAATTTTGACAATAATTGTCCATTTTTGACAGTGTTTAAACATAATTGACAATTTTTAACCATTTTTGATCATTTTGACCATTTTTGACAATTTTTCAAAATTTTAGACCATTTTTCAAAATTATTGACCATTTTTGATAATTATTGACAATTATGGACCATTTTTCCAAATTTTTGACCATTTTTGACATTTATTGACCATTTTTGACCATATTTCAAAAACCTTAACAATTTTTGACAATTATCAACTATTTTTCAAAATTTTGACAATTTTTAACAATAATTTTCCTTTTTTGACAATTTTTCAAAATTTTTGATAGTTTTTGACAATTATCAACCATTTTTCAAAATTTTAAAATTTTTTGGCAATTATATTGATCAATTTCGACAATAATTGTCCATTTTTGACAATTTTTGAAAATGTTTGACCCTTTTTAAAAATTTTTGACAATTATCGACCATTTTTGACAATTTTTGACAATTTTGACAATTTTTGACAATTTTTGACAATTTTTGACAATTTTTGACAATTTTTGACAGTTTTTGATAAAAATTGTCCATTTTTAACAATAATTGACAATTTTTGACCATTTTTGACCATATTTCAAAATTTTTGACAATTTTCATATAATTTTATTTAATTTTTAATCTGATAAATTGTTAAATATTCACCAATTCAGTTAATTCGGAGGGCGTGGTTTGAATAAATAAGCGAGCGAAAAAGATTCCTTTTTTGCGCTAGAGCGTAAAGTAACAACCCTCGGCATTTGTAGACTTTACGATTTCATTTGAATATAGTAATTAGTCATTTTACGCGCGACTGTAGAAAAAGTAAATTTGTGCTTCGCATATGCTCTTTATATTTACTCCACATGTGCTCCACCATACCACAAGTAACGTGTTTATATTGCCTATAGGTCTAAAATAAACCACAAATATTTTTGGCTATAGCTAGTGATCCCACACAAAGTGCCTTATATTTATTGATCCCCACATCGGGGCCTTTTGGTTCCATTCAGGACACTTTTGACCCCCCTTGTAAGTTTCAGTGACCAAGAGGGCATTTTTTAACTAGGTATATGCCCGAATTACATTTAAATTTAATTTGAAATTAAAAATTTAGCAAACAATATACTAACTAGATTGTCATAAGTGGCTCAAACGTTCAAATCAAAAACATCACGGAACGTCAGAACACATAAATGCGCAGTCGCATATCTACTGCTTAAAAATATGCCATGGACAAAATTATGCTTAAAATTTCGTGGAGTTAAGCTTCGCTTATATGACGGTACATCGAGCTTAAATTTTTAAGCCAGGCTTACTTGTTAAGTCAAAGTGGTGCAATCGGGCATTAAAGTTGCGGAGTAGATTGTTAATTAAAAAAAAATTGACCTAAGTAAGTTTAGTCGCCTGATTGCTTTTATTAAAACGAAATTCGGTTTCTTACAAACCCAAAGAGTCCAGAATTTTGACTAAAGAAAATAGTTTTTACAAGAGGCGGAAAATGAAAAATATTTGCTATAAGTGGAAGTGTCTATGATAATAGATATAAGTGGAGCATGCCGAAAAGAGGAGCTAAAAATTTAAAAAGGGAAAAGTGACATAAGGCATAGTCAAAGTGACATAAAGCATAGCCAAAGTGACATTAGGCATACCCAAAAAAATACCTACAGCAAATTGTTTGATTTCTGGATGGTGGTAGTTTTGAATGGTGGTCGTAGGAAAAATACAGTGTGCAACAAGTGCGCAAAGCGACACTTTTCCCACGAGCACAGAAGTTTGTAGCACGAGCCGTTGCCGCAAATCTACCAAGTGGGAAAAGTGCTTTGCGTACAAGTTGAATACAATAGTTTTTCTACAACCACATTTATTAATAAAAGAAAAAATAGTTTACTTGCTTTTGGTTTGAATTAAAAATTTGTACACCCAGAAATTCACTATAATAAATATGTTGAATTGTCAAAAAAAGTTGACAGGTCATAGGTAGCTGTGTTTGACGTTTCGGTGCGGAAAAGTGCCATAGCGTATACTTTTCGCATTACTTTTCCAACGGTTATCAAAGAAATTAAGAAAAGGCCTGGTTGGCGTATACAAATGTATGTAGAAAAGCGTGTTTTGCATGTTGTAGGAAAAACTATTTATCTGCGCCTCTGATAAGATTTCGTAAAACGTCGGTAGAGATTTATGTCAAATGCTAATAATAAAACTTGCGACATTCGGCTTTTTATACAAAAATATTTGTTAGAATAATAAAGTGTTATATAAGTAACATTAATTCGTGATGTGATTATTTTAATGATTGTATTTGGAGAAAAAAAATAGTCTAGTTAAGGCTTAAAATAAATTTGATGTAATTAATATGAAGATAAGTTTTTTAAAATTCTTGTTTATTCGCGCTTTTCATCAATATGCCATAGTTAAGTCAACACATTTTATCAAGTTCAAGGAAAAGCAAATAGTTTGAATCACTTTACTGATAAAATTTTTTTATATTTCGGATGATAATTTTTGTTGATAAAATAAAATTATTTTTTAACATGAACATGAATTGTTTTGTTCTACCGTATCTGTCTGTCCTAGAGTAGGGTCAGACTAATCTTATTAGAATAATAAATAAATAGACAGGGTGATCAACTTATTTCCGGAATTTGATCGAGTTATCTTGAGAAATACGAAAAAAAATTTCATTTAAAAGTTATAGACAGAGTCAAGCTTCACATTTCAAAATTGTTTTCCAATATTCATTATCGTAATTAAGGCTTTTCAAATGAATTTGAATTACATTTAATCCCAAAAATGTTTTTAAATATTTTTTGAAAGTTTATATAACAAAAATATATGTAATTTTAATGTCTAATCACTACAGTTCAGTCGTCCATTTTCTATTATTTCTTGTGTTAAAAACCCCACACCCCTCAACAAATAAGCATCTCCAGAATAACCCTGTTTTCATTTTTGCATTATTCATACCTGGCAGCATCCAACCTCATTCTCATTAACCGTCACCCGAGCCACACATACATCTGTCAGATACCAATTGAAGGGTTCTTTTTTTTCCACCCCCGCATGATTCATTCACCAGTGGTGGAGAACTACACTTCCCGATATCACAAATTCAACTGGACATTTCCAAAAATGACAAAATAGATATAAAGAATTTTTTTTTCAAACCCTAAAAATGTATTCAAATGGAGAAAAAGTATACTCATACAACAATCTAAGATGAACTTCTTCTCCTTTTGTATAATACTTCTTGGGACACTCTCTATATATGTTGGACCAATAGATTCGGAGACAAAAAATAAAATACAATATCCTGTGTGATATTTTGTTTTAATTACAATGCAATGTTTATTCACGTTTTAGTAGACCGATATGCATTTTGTATACGGTTTAGCAAATAATGCTAAAGACGTATCCGCTACGAGTGACAGTTAGACAGTTAGAAATTCATTCATCTAGCTAGAATATCTTGTTCTATACCCATTTTTAAATATTTTTCACTTATTAAAAGTAGTTAGTACGCCACTGATCAAAGTCATTTTACTGGAGGCAGAAGAAGAGAGAAGAGGCGGTATCACCATCAGCTACCCTCTTCGACTCTGAGCAGCCATTTTAGATTTTATGACCGTTCGATACTAAAACATATATCGATGGGACCCTTGTCGCGGCCACCAAAAAGGGGTGGCTGGGGAAAAGGACCGACTAGCCGCCTCTCAAACTGATTTTATGACGGTTCTTTCCGTTTCAGAGGCGGCTCGAAACCTATTTGACAATATTAAGAATGGTGACAAAAAAAAATTAATCTCGAAAGGGATTGTTACCTTAACATTTTTATTGAAGAAATTATTTCGAATATAAAAATACTTTTTTCCAATTCTTTATGTATATTCGCACTGAGACCTAAAAGATCTATTGTTCCCCCTTACTTCTACTTAGTTCCTGAGGAAAGTCTCATAGATTGGTGTAGCTCCTTTAGTCCTATTTCCCGGAGGAATTTTAGGATATCTGCAGGCTTTTATTTAGGTACATGTCCCTCTTCTATCCAGTAATCACTCTAGGATTCTGAATTGTTGTGCAATTCGCCAGTATGTGAATGAAGGTTTCTGCTTCAATCCACAGAATCTACATCCTTCTTCCTCCACTATTTTGAGGTTTTTCAGATGCCCATTCAGGCGACAATGTCCCGTAGGGATCCCTGTTAAAACTCTTAGTGCAGTTTTACTTTGACTTATGCATTCATTTGATCTTCAATAGGTTGTAGTCACCCAGAAGAATCTTTGATTGTCTAAGCCCCACTAGATCTATCCAATGGTCAGATCTTCTCTTTTTTCGACTTTGCCTATTTCTTCCAATATTACATTGGAGCTGATACCGCGAAAGGGTTCCGGCCCCCAAAAGGGTTTTTCAGTCCCTTTCTTTGCTAGTTCATCTGCTATTTCATTTCCTTCTATTCCAGTGTGTCCAGTAAGGTGACTATATTGTTCTCGCCTAGTTCATAGAGTTTGCCTAGGCATTCACACACCATTTTGGAACTGATTACACAAGAGCTCAGTGCTTTTTAATGGCTGCTTGACTCTCCGACATTATGATAATCCTTTGCCTTCTATACCCTTTATCAATATTGAACTGGGCACACTTTCTTATTGCGTGAATTTCTTCTAGAAAAATAATTGGGGTTTTTCCCAAGCTTTCAGAGTGTTTGGTTCCTGGCCCGTACACTTCTATCCCAGTTCCTTCTATTGCTTTTGAGCCGTCTATGTACCATTGAATGGTATTCTTTCCAAGTCTGGTAATGGTATTTGGATCCCATTCCTTCTTGTAACGAATTTCTTTGAAAAGTTATACTTTTTCATCATACCATCTTGTGGCATGTCCCAGGTTTTCTGATTTCTAAGAAGTAAGGATATGGGTTTTTTAATGATTCTCTCTCTACTTAGTCTGTATCTTGTTCTTTCTGCAACACTTTCCACCTAATGGTGTGAGGTTGAGAATCACTTCTATGGGTACCGTTGGGCATGTTCTCATTGCTCCTGTAATGCACATACAGGCTAGGTTTTCTCTAGTCGTCAATAGGCTAGTTCTACTTCACCACGCAATGGCTCCACAAGTGATAATTGGTCTCACTATGGCAGTTTACATCCAGCTCAGGATTTTTGGGTTACAACCCCAATTTCTCCCTGCCAGATTCCCTTTGATATCCGAAACAGGCATAGGTATATTCGTGAAAAATGGTATAGACACGGTACTGTGAAAATGCTAACGATACAGATCCGCATGATGCTGAATATTTAACATATTCAGCGTAAGGTGCATAAAGTAAAACGAAGATTGGAATTAGTCGAAGAAGTTAAGAGACATACTCAAATCACTCTCACAGAGTCTAATAAATAAAACAACATATTTTTTCGGTTGTCGATATAATGTCGCTTTTTGTTAGTTTCGGTATAAAGAATATTTTCGAATATCATTTTTTCCCATATTTCTATAGAAAACGGCAAAAACACTCAATTATCGATATGCATTCAGGTCGCAAATGGTCAATACCTACTTTTTTTTTAAAAAGGGTTGGACATATTTCAATGTCAGGTAATAAAGTAGGTAAAAATCGACAAAAACGTATATTTGTGTGAACTTAGAGGTACCTATCCGTTAAAATATTTGCTTAATATTTTGTAGTTTATCTTATTTTTTTGGTTCCTAGAAAATCTGCTTTTGTATTATTCGAGTCAACATCAAGAAAATTTTTATTTTTAATGCACTCATTGCAGATAATAATAGAACAATTATTACTGTTGACTGTTTAAAATTATCGAAGTCAAACAAAAAATTGATTTTTAATATTGTTTACCAATCGATTTCTTTCTAAACGAGACAATTTAAATTTTAATGTTAATTAATTTACGACGTGCCCAAATCTAATAACTTTTTGTTTCATAAATTGTATATGAAAATGATAAAGAAAGACAAAAGACTTGGGGTATTTATAGGTATAGTCGGACCTATCTGATTGATTTTTTTTCGCTCCAGAAATTTTCGATTTGGATATTTCTTCAACATTCGATAGAATAATTTTTAGTTTGGGATAAGAGCATATATTTTTGGAATAACAGTTTCCAAGTATAAATTTAATCCTTTACTTTACTTTTACAGTAAAAATAAACTTCAAACAGTACCTACCTACAAATTTTACTCAACAGTTATAAAAGTAAATCCCTGATTTTCACTACTTCTTAGAACCCTCTTTATACCTAAAATATTCAAATTAACCGTATAAAAGGTTGTTTTCAAGATTTATAGACCATTTAGTCATTATCATAATTTACAAATAGTTATAAAATGTGGACAATTTTTGCAATTTTACGAGCCTCTTAAATAAAAACCCTTTGAAAAATATTTGCATTTTGTTGGACGTATCTAAAAACAGACAAAAACTAACTGAACACCGCTTATTTTTACAACTTTACGAAAGTTTTACCCTGAATATTCGAAGAATAGAATAACCCCTTTTTCAAGGTAAAAAGAAATGGTACTTTCAAAGGTTCAGGCAAACGTAACGTTTATTATTATTATGCAAAAAATATTCGACGTTTCCTTCTACTACTTTCTACTAACGGGTGAAATGTATTTGGAAAACTGACTCACATAATTATACCCATTGCATGTATAGATATCGACACAAATAATTGATTTTTTCGGTCAATATAAATATATAAAAAGAATTTTAATATCAAACCAATAATTGCTTTGTTTTGATAACTGACTTCACCTTATCAAACCAAAATGTTAAAACTGTCTGTCACACACAGAAAACCGTAATGAATTTTCTGCGGTTTTTCCACGATGATAATAACAACCGTTCTTTATTTATTCAAATCTATATAAGTGGGTAGATATCGGAGGTATATGCTGATAACTATTATAACCTTTATAATCAAAAAAATATGTAATTATCGAAAAAGTTTTACAAGACAGCTCGGCACTATTTCAAAAACGAAACATGGCGTGTTAGCACGCGATATGTCGTTTTTATTAAAAACGCACCTTTAAATTCTCATTTTTTTGAAATTAATATACATGTATTACTTTCAAATCTTCTCTTACTCTACTGAACTATATACAACCAGTTTTACATTAAAGCTCAGATGGATAGTAATATTATGTAATTGTATTACTAAACTTTATGCAACCAGTATTACACAAATGTTCCAGAACATGTAGTAGATCACAGAACATACACAAGGAAGAAGCGGCAAACTGTAACTGCGCCACCTATTAGGCGATTGTGTTTATTTGTTATGGTGGTTGCATAACCTGTAATATTATACAATATTACAAGTTTACTCGAAGTTATTGACAAAGCATCTTCGATCACCTTTTAATTCCTTCAGTTTAAAGCGTCTATATACAACCAGTTTTACAGAAAGTTCGCTTCATCCAAGATCAAAGTTCTGATGGATAGTAATTGTATTACTGAACTATATGCAACCAATATTACACAAATGTCCCAGAACATGTAGTAGATCACAGAACATACACAAGGAAGAAGCGGCAAACTGTAACTGCGCCACCTATTAGGCGATTCTCTTTGTTTATTATGATGGTTGCATAACTTGTAATATTATATAATATTACAAGTATACTTATATAATTCTAGAAGTTATTCACAAAGCATCTTCGATGAACTTTTAATTCCATCAGTTTAATGAGTCTATATACAACCAGTTTTACAGAATGTTCGCTTCAGCAAAGCTCTGATGGATTGAACTATATGCAACCAATATTACACAAATGTTCCAGAGCATGTAGTGGATCACAGAACATACAAAAGGAAGACGCGGCAAGCAATGTAAATGAAGCTGTAGCTGCGCCACCTATTAGACGATTCTCTTTGTTCGTTATGGTGGTTGCATAACTTGTAATATTTTTCAATATTACTTATATAATTCTCGAAGTTATTCACAAAGCATCTTCGATCAACTTTTAATTCCATCAGTTTAAAGTGCAAATTGAGCTTACAATACCCAGATCGCAAATAGTATTCCTTTCTTTACTCATTAAGTCTGTCTTAATATTTTTGCAGCGCCGTAGAAGGACTCTGGTACACCGAATAACATTCTAGAGCCTAGTCTGGCCATTTCATCATCTTCGAGATTGTTATTCGCACTTATTGATATACATGTTAGTTACAAAACTTTGTCGACTACTGCCCTAGTGAAAAGTAGCTCATTTCAACAGCTTCAACTAACTTTTATACGTCTAATTTTGTAATTATGTACGTTTGGTTACCTGTACCAAAAACGCTTATTAAAAGTATACCTACGTTATTTTTAATAATTAATAAGATAAAAGTAATTGCCATACCAGCGGAAAAACTAAAGTTGTTTCGCCATCAGGAGAGAGTATTAAAATTATCGGAAACCAGTAAACCATGGGAGTACATTTATAAAATTATATTTATAATGATAGTCTATAAATATTTACTTTGGACCCCATGTGCCATCGCTGCTGTAGTGTGCATACATAATTAGGTTTTATTACTCTCTTCTGATGGCGAAAGAACTATAGCTGAAATTTCCGACGAATAGAACACCTTATCGCTATAAGCTTCAAATCTGAATGTGGTAAACTAATAGCGGCTTTGCTGTAATAATGGTGATGGTACAACAAGCAAATGCCCAATACTTCTATAAAGGTTGGTATGGCAGTATATAGAAAACTAAAGAGAAAATGTTTTGCATTAAAATATTAACATTGCACACAACATTCAGCAACAGCAATACTTCTACGAGACCACTTAAACATAAGTGCAGCTCTGCAGAAACCAAAGAATAATGTAGCAGATACTTCTTTATTATGTTTGATTTCATAAAAATATCAACCCTATTATTTCTAGTAAAGAAGTGAATCCGTTTACTGTCTGTGTTACTTGGTCAATTTTTTTCTTCCCTTTGATTTTAACATTTCTTTTTTTATAATCATCATTTGGCACAGATGTTTGTTTTTCTTGGATTAATTCATCTTCTATGATGGCAAAAGCTTGTTCCGCTTCAGGATGCTTTAAAATTTGTAAGACATAGTTACTTAATTCATGTGCCGAATGTCCATATATTCCAACTGAAATTGGAGTTTTAAAGCTACAATAGATATACGATAAATTAGTGTTTTATAGATTATGTCCGTACTTTATTACCTTGAAGGTACTTCTACTATATCTACTCCACATGTAGCAGAGTGTAGATCATACGTATCTGGATAGTAAGTAGGGTATAATTTGGACTCTGAAACGTAAAGATCAGCATCTCCAATACTAAAAAGAAATTTATGTTCATCTGTATTCAAGTAGCTAGATGCTAGATGTAATTTATTTACCATGAATTCAGAGATATAACAATACTTCCCGAATGGTGTATATAATAATATATAAAACTCTCATTTCCAACCACTCCTTCTTTATATCCTAATAATTCAGAACCACTGTGAATATAAGGACTTTCATCGTAATCTGCTTTAGAAAAAAGCTAAATAAAACAAAACAAAATTTGAAAAAAAATTAGAGACTAATCAAGAAATTCACTTACTAATAAAGAAAGCAGTTTTACAATTAGATGGATCATAACTATATTATTAATGTATTATCTTAAGGGACATAATTGTTTAAAAAAATATAATAAATAACGAAAATGTATATCAACCATGACACTGATGTTTACAATCAGATGTCGAGAACTATCGATAGTTATCGATGTTTATGACTATCGAACACAATCGATAGTTTTGAAAAGTTATCGATAGCGCGGACACACACCATATCGAAACATGTTTTGATACGAACAAAGGAGGAAAAAAGAAGACGAAGTATCTGTTTTCGTGTTTTATCTCTGACTTTGTCGTTTCGTGGCATATTTTCTGTTTTAACTTTTTAACCTCTCACCAACCGTCACCTGTCTGTCCTGTCACATGTCACCTCACTTGTTTTTTAATGAAGTAAACTTTACTTTTACTGTTATAAAGTTAGCATAACATTACATATAACCTGTAGTTACTCGTAAATTATTTAAAATTACTAGTCTTGCAGACTATCGAAAACTATCGATAATTATCGATGGTTCAGAAAAAACTATCGATAGTTCTCGACCTCTGTTTACAATCTTCTTCTCTTTTAAAAAATATTCATCTTCACTATTCTGTTATACATCTACTGTTTTAAATTCAAGCCAGGTGTTCCAACCATAGATAACCTACTTAGTTCCAGCCACCACTAACCACTATCAACCATACGGACTAATAATTTAACCGTTTTTCGTAATTTTGGACCTAACGTGTAGATGGCGTATTGTGAAAGGTCGACTACATAAACGTTTTGATGGCGCTGAATGAAATATTTCTGTTCGAATTAGGAAAGATGTGAAAAAAATCACTGAAGTTTTTAAAAACAAATTTAACTTTTACTTATTAATTGGAATTGAACAAATTAAACTATTGAAACATACAGGGTGGCCCACCGTTTACGCTTTCATTTATTTCATCTAATTGGCAGATATGTTATCAAAAAATATTTCAAATAAAAAAGATATACGGTAGTATATTTTAAAAATATTTTGTACTATATACAGGGTATCTGCACAACAGTTGAAGGTATTATTTAGATAATAATTGATATGAAATTGAAATAAAATCGAAAAGGAGCTCTGACTGTAAATAAAACAAAAAAACTGGCAGTAAATAGAGAAAAAAAATCCCGTTTCGTCTTTAATTAACCACTTTTTTTATATACAATCTAGGGTTGGTATCATTTTTTCTTGGTATGGGAGATATACCTATCGTTCTTGGGATTATATCTTTTTCCATTTGGTTTTATTAGCGTCACTTCGTATTTTTCCTTTATGTTTTGGCTTATTGGTAAGGTCTTTTACTGTAGATATTGGGGTTTTGGTCAACAAAAAGTAGCGCTAATTTAAACATGAAAAAAGTTTAGCGTACATTTATGCCGCATACGCGTATTTCTCATATTAAAAAACTCCCAACGTCACATTTTTGTGCAGACACGTTAAAGTTATTGTTAAAATCTAAAATTTCATGTTTAACATCCTGCATCTCACTTAACATCAAAATTTTATTGAAGCTTCTATGTACAATTACTTAAGGACCAAACCTGTATGTATTTATCATAAACTCCAGTTATTTAATATTTTCATATAAAACCTATTCATACATATTAAGTTGATTATATTAACACCTACTTCCGTTAACTTAAAACATTATAATGATGTTATCAATTCCTCGATCCGAACAAGATGGGCTTCTTCATTATCTGTTATTATTATCAACAAACAAAAGAAAACCATGAAGATTGTTGGAAGAACGAAACTTTTAACAATAAATACTTCCTGCATAATGTATTAAATATGTAGTTAATTTCGTATTTTTAATACAGCTGAATTGTTATAGTACAGTTTTAATGACTGTCTATTATTACCCGCGTAGTGTAGGTATGGGAAAATAAAATCTTGAACGTATACCCGACTCGAAGAATTTATACGATATGCAGTGCTTCATATATAATTATGAAATTATAGTTAAAACTAGATATAATCAGCTGTATTGCTGCCTATATATATAAAAATTGAAAACCATAAATCAATAGAAATGTGTAAAGTTTGTCCAAAATCAATAGAAGACTTCTATATAAGGTCAATGTAGCCAACATAATAAATTAAAATTATCGAAATGACATAAGAAATGGGTCACCATTTAAGTTATTTTTTGTTTCTTTCAGATATGCTTAAGGTTTTATATAATATATATTGTACCCAAAAGATAAAAAGCTCGTTTTGTGTTAGGGAATTTTGCTTCTTAAGACTTACGGCAAATGTTTGTTAACTGTCAAACTCAACGTCCTAACATTGGCGCCATAGCGTGGTTTTATTTTTATAAAATTTATCCGTTTCTAAATATGTCTTTCCAGTGTTTTATAATTCAATTTTGAAAATTTAAATCCTACAAAACAAATAAAGCTACGCGTAAGTTGCTTGCACTTACAATGTTGACAGTTAGTTACCTGTGACATTTGTGGTAAACATTAGAAAGCAAAACACCCTAAATTAAAACAAGGTTCTTATCATTCGGGTACAAGATATATTGCATAAAACATGGTTTATATATTAAAACTGAAAAACTAAAAAATTCAGTCAATAGGTGACCCCTTTCAGTGACTCCCATTTCATATGTCATTTTGATCATTTTATTTTATTGTGTTGGCTACATTGACCTTATATAGAACTATTCTACAGCAAAAGATCAAATTTTTTTTATTTATTTCGCATCAACCACATTGGTTATTAGCGGTGGAAAAGCGAATGATTACTTTGTACACAGTATTAGTTAAACAAGAGATAAGGTACAATAATTATATTTGATATAGAAGTTTAGAATCTTTTAAAAACTCTACTAAATTTTGGAATGTTTAGTATATACATAGCCGTCGTATTGTAAAGAGTAAATTCAGATAGTTGTATTATTATCGAGTTTTATGATAACTTGAGCCTTTTTGATTGTAGGTAGGAATCTGCTCGGTCCTCCACTTATATACCTATGTATGATGAAAAAGATCTTTCAGGTTCAAGGATTAGAGTGGAATCCTTTCAATTTTGTATTGATTCAAAAATAAATGACTAAAATTTTAAAACTGAAATAATTTCATGAAAATAATGGAGGTATGAAACACATTTTGATCTAATCTAAAAAATTTTTAGTTCAAGTTCGATCCTGTATCTTTTAGTTCAACAAACAGTACACTTTTTATATTTTTTGTTGACTCAATGATTTTACCTACTTCATGGTTTAATAGTTCTTTAAAAAACCACTTTAAAATATTATTGGCGATCGACCAATATTTATTTTAAAATTAATGAGGATTTTCATCTAAACCTCTTTTTACGAAGCTCTTAACCTTTTTATGAACATAGGCGGCCGTAATTCTAATAAGGTTAAAAAAATGTTAAAACAATAGATAATTATTGTCAAATTATGCTTGGTTTGAATCCGAAACATTTTTATATTTTTATATTAAACAAATTCAGTTTGTTGAGTCATTTTTATACATTTTTTGATAAGTACAGCCATGAAAGAACTGAAAAATACTGTTGTACATGTCAAAAATAAAATACTGTAAAAGTTTGAACTTTTAATATTTATATTGATAATTTCTATTTTCCATTTAAATGACATGGAAATAAAATTGTTTTGTGCTTTGGAATTTTATAGCTCATGTAGGGAGAGATACTTTGGAATCACTAAAATATATTCCGGTAGGAAATTTGACGCTCTAAAAAAATAGTCTTTTATAATTTTTTGATATTTTTACTCCTTCCAAAGTTATTAAAGGTTAAAATTTAATTAAAGATAAATTTTGACATTATTTCAATTTTTCAACGCTACAATCAAGTTTATGAAAAAACTTTATAGGATATTTTTTGTAGAGCGTTTTATTAGCTATAATTTATCTCCATAATTTTTTTTCATATCTTTTATGGTTCGTAAGTTATTAGCATTATTTTAAAATTTTTCTTAAATAATAATAATTTTATTGACTAGATGAAATAAAACAATTTAATTTGTTTAAATTTTCATTATTATTTTTGAACCGATGTTCAAATCTTGTGACGCGCTTGGCTAACACAATAGCTTTATTAAACGGGTGAAGGTATGATAATAAAAAAAAATTAAAATTAAAAAAGTTTATATATATTTATTTATATATATATATTTATATCCATTAATTTTTTTTATATCTTTTATGGGTCGTAAGTTATTTGCATTAAAAAGAAAATTTTCTTAAATAATCATAATTTTACTGTTTATAATTAATTATATTGCTGGAATAATTGAATTTTTGATTTGAAAATTATAATTAAATCGATTATTACTGAGAAATTTTTCCCTTTTTTGAAATAGTACTGAATTATATTATTTAATTCTTAGAAATATCTCCCTTCAAAAGCAAATACATACATTTTATATATTTCATATGACAGTACTAACCGTATCAATTAAAAATCCCCCCCAGATTGAAAATATTATAATAAAATTATTGAATGAGGCTTTTACTTGATGAAGAGCCATACTGACAAGATGAAATAAAAAAATTTAATTTGTTTAAATTTCCATTATTATTTTTGAACCGATGTTCAAATCTTGTGACGCGTTTGGCTAACACAGAGCTTTATCAAACGGGTGAAGGTATAGTGAAAACTTTTTAATTTTTTTTTTTTTTTATTATTGTACCTTCACCCGTCTAATAAAGCTATTGTGTTAGCCAAACGCGTCACAAGATTTGAACATCGGTTCAAAAATAATAATGGAAATTTAAACAAATTAAATTGTTTTATTTCATTTTGTCAATAAAATTATTATTATTTAAGAAAAATTTTAAATTAATGCTAATAACTTACGAACCATAAAAGATATAAAAAAAAATTATGGAGATAAATTATAGCCAATAAAACGCTCTACAAAAAATATCCCATAATTTTTTTCCAAACTTGATTGTAGCGTCGAAAAATGTAAAGATTTATCATTAATTTAACGTTAACCTTTAATAACTTTGGAAGGAGTAAAAATATCAAAAAATTATAGGAGAAACTATGATATTTCTCACTATTTTGTTAATCTAATCAATTAAAACTTCTATTCTTAACTACTTTAAACTACATTTTTCGCTATTTTAAATTATTAAAAGTACATTTTTTAATATTCTAATTAGTATCTATTAAATTATTGTTATAAAACCTTCAACGACGTCACTGAACTTTACGAATAGACTACCACGCTCCCATACATAACGGTGCAATGTTTTAACACGTTTTTACTCAGATGTCTATAATAATTTGTGAAAAGGTAAATAATAATTTTTTTCTTAACGGTTAATTTCCCAATCAAACAATTCCTTCCAGTATATTATTTATCGAAGCCAATGGTAGGTAGAAAATATATGAAAAATATATCTACATCTAAACCAAACTGAAGAACGAATCGTAAGGAAAGTAAGAGAAAGATCGCGTATATATAGATAGTCTTGATCAATTCTCGAAAATTCTTGAATTTTCCACGCTCTTCATATGCGTAAACAAAACGACCTTCCTAGAATGTTCTAGAAAGCGCATTCGCCAAAATTTATACTTAGTTGAGTGACAGGGCCGGTTTTGAGTTGGTGACTTCGTAACAATATTTTAAATTAACGAATTAATGGAGAGTTTGTTAGAATAAGTTTCTTTCCAAAAGATGGAATTCCTAGATAGTGTAAGGATATAGTAAGAATAATACATGTTTTGACAAACTTACTATCAATTGAGAGGGAATTCAATGCCAAATAAAAGATTGTATCATCGTTTTATTCCAGTGGTTTTAACGGTCGCTAGTTAACATATATCCTGAAAATATAGACGAAAACACAACATATGGTCCTTCGAGCCGGATCATCGCCACCTAGCGACCGTTAAAATTACTGGAATAAAACGATGATATAATATTTTATTAGGCATTGAATTCCCTTTCAAATGATACTAAGTAAGATCTTCCTCACTCACCCCTACCAGTTATTTTACAACATAGAGGAAAAAGTACTGGAGCAAACTTACGTAAAATTATCCAATGATTATGAATAATTAAATTTTGTGGTATTATAACGATACATTTATTTTAGATACTCTTCTTAATCAGTCACTATTTTATACAATATTTTGTTCCAGCTACTCAGTATATTTTCTACGAACCGCAATCTAATTCCGCATACGCATCTTTAAATTTCTCAACCAGTATTTAACAGTTCACATTTCTCTGACCAGTAATCTTCTTTATCGATGTAATAATGCACTTGACCCTCCGAATACGAAGAGCGCGTCTTCGAAGACAAATATTTCCATCGAAAGCCATGAACTTGTCCATCAACATCTACCGGTGAAGTTCGCGTGTGTATGTATAATGTGTATACGAAGAACCATCTTCGCAGAGGTGGTGGAATATAAAACGTGAAGACGAAGATAGTATCTGAAGAAGTACTAGTGGATGATAGTGAGTGAGACGTCAGGCGATAAGAAGTAAACGAAATATTTGAAAGGTGATATTTTGATTAATTAAATATTTTTACTACATAGTTAACTGGTTTTAGATGAAATATACAGGGTGTACCAATCTTACGACAAAGTTCGGTATACCTATGGGTTATTTCAAGATATTTAAAAAAATGTTATCAAGAAAAATAGTAGATGTCTTTTTTTTAAAATTAACTTGCATAACTCCTTTACAAACCAAACATATGATTTTTTAAATTACAACCCCTGTATATTATACCGAATTTGGATTGTTCACATTTTTTTGAAGCTTTTGATATGAGGTTTTGCTACGCTATACAGAGTCATTTAAAAAGTATAGACACTTTTATGTGAAAATCGTAGATAAATCAAACGCTCTGTAGCTTTCTGTACGTTAAAGAAAAAACATTTGCGAAAAATCGTAAAAAATGTGTATAAATTTTTTTTTCAACTCCCTTTATCTTGAACACGGTTACGAAATTTTTTTACTAAGCAAACCCCAATTATTTTTCAGTTTTCTACCTATCCTCACCTTTTTTTTTAAACACCCTGTATACCAAACTTTGTCGTAAGATTGGTATATTTTTTAAATTAATTTAGTTTAATAGCAGAGTTAAGTATTTTAAATTTACGTATTCAATTCAACATTTATTAAAACGCGTATTGTTGATTCATTTTTTTTGCAAATGTACCGGTCTCAACACATTTCGTATTCTAATCATCAACAAAAAGTGTTCTATACATTCAACAATATTAGCTATAAAAGTGTACCATTAGGTCGCACCAAAAATAATATCTACCTAGAAGAATAAATTAATGAAAGAATTTAGAGTGATTGGCCCAGTAGTCGACCACTTAAGAGTAATAATACATCATAGGTTTGACATGGCTCCCTCCATAGGTGGATATTCACATTTAAATAAATAAATAAAATTATGGAGAATAGAACGAGTCATTAGAATTATAAATTAGCATATTAGAGATTCATAAGTTTTCCACGTTTTAATGGAAAAAAGAATATTAACAAAAAAAAGCACTTTTGCCAGTTCTCGGCCACAAGATCAGACTTCTCGACCTACTAGAGCGCCGGTTCTCGGCCACCTTCCCAGTTGTCGCCTTTTCCCGGCCATTAATCTTATGTTCCCTATCCATAAAGTCGATATTAGTAATACTCCAATGAGCAACCCAAATAACGCATTTATGAGTTTATTCAAAATTTCAATACAAAAAACATAATATAAACAAAAACACAAAAATAAAATATGAAAACGATAAAATAGTTTCAAAAAATAATAGTTCAATACTATTAAACGCTTTACAAAATTAGAAAAATTAATTTCCAAAGAGCATACCGTCCACTAAGAAGCAACAACTACTTCTCGGGCTATATGTATATTTAGAGCGTAAAGTAACAGATTGCAACTTGAGAAAGAATTGCGATCTTTCGAAAGCGGCAATTTTACTTTACGCTCGAAAAACACAAATAATTTTTTCTACAGGCGCCCTTTTAATAATTAAAACACTATTTTTCAAAATTTTGACAATTTTTAACAATAATTGTCCATTTTTGACAGTTCTTGATAATTTTTAACCATTTTTGATAGTTTTTGACAATTATTGGCCATTTTTGCCATTTTTTCAAAATTTTTGACAATTTTTCAAATTTTTTGACCATTTTTGATAGTTTTTGACAATTATCGACCATTTTTCAAAATTTTAACCAATTTTGACAATAATTGTCCATTTTTGACAGTTTTAAAAAATAATTTACAATTTTTAACCATTTTTGATAGTTTTTGACAATTTTTCAAAATTTTTGACCGTTTTTCAAAATGATTGACCATTTTTGATAGTTTTTGACAATTATTAACCATTTTTCAAAATTTTAACAATTTTTGACAATAATTGTCGATTTTTGAGAGTTTTTAAAAATAATTGACAATTTTTAACCATTTTTGATAGTTTTTGACCATTTTTGACCATTTTTCAAAATTATTGACCATTTTTGATAATTATTGACAATTATGGACCATTTTTCCAAATTTTTGAAAATTATTGAACATATTTCAAAAACTTCAACGATTTTTGACAATTATCAACTATTTTTCAAAATTTTGACAATTTTTAACAATAATTGTCAATTTTTGATAGTTTTTGACCATTATTGGCCATTTTTGACAATTTTTCAAAAATTTTTGACCATTATTTTTCAAAATTATTGACCATTTTTGATAGTTTTTGACAATTATCGACCATTTTTCAAAATTTTAACAATTTTTGAAAATTATTGACCAATTTTGACAATAATTGTCCATTTTTGACAGTTTTAAAAAACAATTGACAATTTTTAACCATTTTTGATAGTTTTTGACAATTATTGGCCATTTTTGACAATTTTACTAAAATTTTAACAATTTTTCTAAAATTTTAACAATTTTTCAAAATTTTTGACCATTTTTCAAAATGATTGACCATTTTTGATTGTTTTTGACAATTATCAACCATTTTTCAAAATTTTAACAGTTTTTGACAATAATTGTCCATTTTTGACAGTTTTTAAAAATAATTGATAATTTTTAACCATTTTTGATAGTTTTTGACCATTTTTGACAATTTTAGACCATTTTTTAAAATTATTGACAATTGTTAACAATTATGGACCATTTTTCCAAATTTTTGACAATTATAGACCATATTTCAAAAACTTTAACGATTTTTGACAATTATCAACTATTTTTCAAAATTTTGACAATTTTTAACAATAATTGTCAATTTTTGATAGTTTTTGACAATTATTGGCCATTTTTGACAATTTTTTAAAAAGTTTTGACCATTTTTCAAAATTATTGACCATTTTTGATAGTTTTAAGAAATAACTGACAATTTTTAACCATTTTTGATAGTTTTTGACAATTATTGGCCATTTTTGACAATTTTTCAAAATTTTTGACAATTTTTCTAAAATTTTAACAATTTTTCTAAAGTTTTAACAATTTTTCAAAATTTTTGACCATTTTTCAAAATGATTGACCATTTTTGATAGTTTTTGACAATTATCAACCATTTTTCAAAATTTTAACAATTTTTGACAATAATTGTTCATTTTTGACAGTTTTTAAAAATAATTGACAATTTTTAACCATTTTTGATAGTTTTTGACCATTTTGACAATTTTTCAAAATTTTAGACCATTTTTTAAAATTATTGACCATTTTTGATAATTATTGACAATTGTTAACAATTATGGACCATTTTTCCAAATTTTTGACAATTATCAATTATTTTTCAAAATTTTGACAATTTTTAACAATAATTGTCAATTTTTGATAGTTTTTGACAATTTTTCAAAAATTTTTGACCATTTTTCAAAATTATTGACCATTTTTGACAATTATCGACCATTTTTCAAAATTTTAACAATTTTTGAAAATTGACCATTTTTGACAATTTTAGAAAATGTTTTACCATTTTTCAATACATAATAATAATATGTATAGAAATAATAAATGGCGAATTTTGATCAAATTCTTATTTACTTCAGTCCCCCCTCCCCCTCGTGGTTATTTAAACACTTGTTATTTTGAAATTTGAAATTTATCTCTGGTCCCTTGAGTTTCAAATTATCGAGAGTCGACACTATAATTATTAATTACTGTAAATTTTTCTTTATTTATTTTTAATAAATTACGATGTTAATAGTATCATAAAATCATTGTTGTTTTTTCATGTGTTTAACGAGAAGAAACAATTAAAAAAAGTCGTGTGTTTAGCAACAATTTAAATATAAATATTTTCACTATTAACCAAAAACAATTTCATTCATTAATATATTCCTCAATGAAATAATTATTGTTAACATTGTATGAAGGTTAAATGTTTAGTAAATTTTGCATGAATGAAAAACAAAGTACCTTCACCTTCCCCACTCAAACCAAAAAAAAAACGAAAGAAAATAAGAAGATCAGTACCTCGCTTCTTAAATTAGATAACGGTCTAGTAGTCTTTAAGCAACGACCTGTAGTAAAAGTCCAAATATATTTGATATTATAAAATGTAAGTACTTAATTTTTATTTTGAACTATTTATCTGCAATTTAAACATATATGTATTTTTTAATATCGAACAACTTTCCTAAATAAGTGTTCCCAGTCAAATATTTTGCATCACCTATAATCTTAAACAGTCGTATATTCGTAAAAATGCCTGTACATCTTTATTCACAAGTAGGGATTGTTGCTGGGAAGGGTTGGAAGCATGCAGTCAGGAAGGAACGTTGGTTTGGTACACTGACATAGGAACAGGAGCTGGAGTCCCAGGTGCAATGTCCACACAGCGTTGGGGAAGATTGCATCTGTATTCCAGGCTGAAATCTGTTTAAAATGAACATCGAAAGGGGGTATAGAGGCCAAAAGTTCCTCATACTCTCAGATATTCAGGAAGCACTTAAATCTTTAGCCTACAAAAACTTTTAACCCTGGCAAACCATAATAAAGTAACTCTTAAGAGGAGGCAACAGCATCTCACATTATCTTCGAATGAGAAGCACTGCCTCATTGGACATATGTATAGACTCCTAGAGTACTAGAGTATCCAAAGGGGGATTTCTCCCAAAGGACCTAGTGAAAAGACTGTTGTTGAGGTATAACCAAGAGCAGAAAAAACCTAAAGACTGAGGTCTCTAAGTCTCTACCTGGTGGTGCCGAACTAATCAATCAGTTGCTGAAATTAAAAAATTATTATTTTATATTTTTTGATCAATTTCCATTATCCTTTTTCAGGTCTTTCAACATGAAGCTGGTAATATACATTCTAGCTATTTTTTGTATAGCTAGCGTTTTATCTTTCGGCGGTAACGATGAAAAATTTTTAAAGAAGTATGCAATGATGAAGGTAAGTAAGAAATCTACAAAACTAATCAAACAAGCTATAACAAAAACCATTCCTTTTAACTAACCAATCAACGTAAAAACAATTCCTTATTATATTTAATGTTCTTTTGGTTACTGCATTTTGAATCACTTTTTTCACATAAAAAAATTCTATTTAATTAGCGAGAATCTAAAAAAGTTGCTTAGCGGGTTTTCGAACGGTAAACAGAATTTTGTTTACGACCATCACTCAGTTATATTCTACCGAATATTAAATTTTAAAAAATAAAAAGCAGTAGCGCAACAGTAGAAAATGCACCAGAACACAATTTTTTTTAAACTTATTCAAACATACAAAAAAATGTTTTTAGATATATGAGAGTTGTTTTGGAGAAGAAGTAGTTAAACAAATAAGACAAGAATTGAAGAAAGCGTGCGCTAAATGCTCTAGTTTAGAAGAACCACCGTTTATACCGAATCCAGGATTACCGACTCAAGAGATTAAGCCACAACAATCCCAAGAGGAACCAGTACACAATCCTGCTTTTCCTCAATCTCCCATCGAAGCAGAAAAATTACACCAAGCGATTTTAGCCTTTAGACCGGTAAGAATATCTGAAACTATGTGTTTGGTATCAATTAATTGTTAATATTTGTTCCAGAATCCATTACCACAACAGCCGTTCAAACAACCATATCCAGGATTTAGTCCAGCAAACTTTTTTGGATCTCCTTATGCAAATCTTCAACAATTAGCACCACTACAATTACCGTTCTTCTATCCAGGATCTCCACAAATTCCATATTCTCCTTATAATTTCCCATCTGCAATGGGACAACAGTTTTATGGGAGTAGAATGTCGGTAAGTAACATAATTACCATATAATGATTTTTGGGTAGGGATAGGAACCAACTATCGATATATCAAAATATCGATAGTTTTTGAAAATAGTCGATCCATATTTTTAATTTCGAAATATCGATAATAGATATTTATTTCCGATTATAAAATTCGATATTTTTTTAAGAGCTTTATGATATTTTATAAAAATTTTTATGTATTCCACTTACAATTGTAATATTTTTATTCGTTTCACGAATTTAAAAACTAAACCGCGAATTTTGGTATAATAATAAAATATCGATATATCAAAATGTCGATATTTTTTACATGTATCGATATTGTTTGAAAATACGATATATTTTTTGCATTTGCCGATCCCTATTTTTGGGTTCTACTTCTTCTTCTTTTCCTAAATTACTATGGCCTCCTATCATATAGAACATCCAGCCACTGTTCATGAAACAATTTACTTTTTTATAGCGAAATTTGGACCTCAAAAACCAGTTGGATCTTTTAACGACCAGAATAAGCGGAAGAGTCAGAAATATAACTTGTGTCATGCAAGAATTGGGTTATTTAGATGAAAATTTAGAACCAAATTACATCAGAATCAACGAAAGAATCGGGAATCTTCCCATTGCCGAAGAATTAAAAAAAGACATGCAGGATGGAGTGTCCTTTTGTCAACAATTTTCCGTAAGTTAGAGACACTCTGTATAAATAAGTATTGTTATAAACTAATGTTTTATTAATTTGTAGCAATGTGTACCTGAAGTGAAGAAAGAAAGAAGCCCTCTATCTCGAGAACTTATCAGACCCATGTTCTTTTTCAAATGTTACAAACATAAAAAATTAGAAGCTTGCATTATGAAAGATGTTAGAGAAAAATTCGCAGGCGTATCAGATGAAGAATTCGACGGGGATTTAGATTTGAGGAGAGCGGGAAAAGATATGAAATTTCCCAAAAATGAACAAGAGAAAGATGTAAACGACCTCGAGTATTCTATGTATGAATTTTTATATGCAAGTGATAGTGGTGTGGATATGGATGGATTCTTGTAACACCCAGAAATGTAGTTAATTTAAAAATCGATTGGATAATTTGTCAGCTTAAATGATATTTTAAGTTTTTTCAAAATTAATTGCAGATGAAGCACGTGCTGGAGACGAACAGCTGCTTCTGCAATTGATTTTGGATAAACTATACGTTCGACAATAATTTAAAGCTTATTTTAAAGCTTAAATAGTTATTATTGACAATAATTTACAAGAATTACTGGATATCAGTGACTCGACAACTTTTTTATACTTTTTATACCTATTTATTGTGGTGAGTCTATCTTCAGGTTTTTATGGGAATTTGAATTTTTACAATGGAATGTCCTGTAGAAAAATTGTATTGTGAAAATTTGAAGATACAATAAAAAATTTAATAAATTAAAATGTTGTTTCACTTACTAGCACCAAAAATAAAAATATTTTGATAGATTTTATATGCAGTCTATTGTTGTGTACAGGTCCCCGGAGGAACCAAAAGGCCCCGATATGGGGATCAATAAATATAAGGCACTTTGTGTGGGATCACTAGCAATAGCTAAAAATATTTGTGGTTTATTTTACACCTATAGGCACTAAACACGTTACTTGTGATGGAGCACATGTGGAATAAATATAAAGAGCATTTACGAAGCACAAATTTACTTTTTCAGCATGAAGATTATTTTATTATAATCAGTTACAAATACTGACAAGCTATGCTATAAACAATAATAAATAATTTGAAATATTTTTATGGTCACAAAACCGTCATCTGTCATTGACGTTCCATACAGCGCCATCCATCAAGACGGTGGAACGGCTGAACTAATGCAGAAAGTTGTTCTTTCCAAAATTTTGTATGCAACAAATCTCAAAAAATACAATGATTTGAGATTTCATATTTTCAGAATGGAATTCTCTAGGCTTTTTTTTTGGGGATCAGATCTTGGCGTTCAAATTGGTGACCACAAATTGTCAAAACTGTCAAAAACACACCATCACTTAATGGCTAATAAAATGTAACCAAAATACCTGATCCCCAAGACAAAGGTCCAAGTTATATTGTGTTAAAATATAATATACTAACACTTCTCTTACAGGCTTTTCAAGATGTCATCAAATGTTTTGTACATTTTTAATTTTGTTTGATTTTCTGTTCCAGGAATTTTTTTAGGGATGGATTTATTTGGAATATATGCATATATTTAAACTTGCTGATAGGCCCATCTTACAATTTTTTTTTTTTTTGTCCTAGAGATACATTAAAAATTTTCTTATTAATTTTGTTTTTTGTTTTAGAATTCTTATTAGGAGAGGATTTTTTAGATTACAAAAGCGACTTTGCATTTTGCAGCTACAGAATTTTCATTAATATTTGGTAAAGTTTTTCTTTGCATGATTTTTTTCTTAGCTGCAAGGGTTTAAAATGTGCATGAGGGTGGTAAAGTAGTGTAGATTTAGCGGTATTAGTATTTTAATTATAAAATATTGTATGTAAAAATATCGTTATGTTGTAATTCGTGTTTCAATTTTTCGGCTCTTATAAAAAAAATTTAAATGGTAATATTCTATTGATATTACTTAAACATATCTTTTTTTATAATCGCTAAGTTTGCATTTATTTTATCTTGTTTGTAAATGTATATATCTGCACTTTGCTAGAGTAAAGATAAACCCTGGCTTGGTGCAGCTGGTAGAGAACATATCCAGCTTTCAGGGGGGAGCGCATTTTCTAGTTTTGTCTGTGATTTCCTCCACCAGTGGGGAATATTTTCCATTGGTTGTGAATATTTTAACCAGTTGATTATATTTTCTGCAGATAAAGAGAATAACTTCCAGCCATGATGGGCAACAATTGCTTATATATAAGTATTTAATTTCATAAGTTTTGTATTGCTTCAGTTGTTGTATTATCATATTTTGTGTATTATTGTTAAATATTTAACTCCACTTTTACCATAGCTAATATAATTGTTGTTTCTATTTGCCTTTTTTGTTCCGTTCTGAATCAAACTGTTACTTGAGAGATAACAGAAAATAGATCAGTAGTATCCAGCACATAAATCTGTAATATATTATAGACAAATCTAATCATTATTATTAAGATGTTAGTTCTCTCCGAATTCTCAGTTTTCTTAAACCTGTACTTGTGCTTCTCACAAGTAATGTAATTTTTAACCTTATGAAATTTTTATTCCTACTTTATCAGGGAATATTTTAAATTACCTTTGGTAGGAACTGAAAAATTTCTCGTTTTCTCAAAGTCAACTCACGTCTCAGTTTTAAATGAAGCTGCACTACCAACCAATATTTCATTAAGCTGGCGAATGGACTTAGTATCGGCAGCCAAGGTAAACCAAATCACTCAACCAATATTTAAATTTTTAATTAAACACAACTTGCTCATTTTCAATTTTTAATCTTTCTAGTTTTTATTATTCAATATTTACTATGTTTTTTTAGTCACACTTTAGTATTGCCAAACAAAAAGTAAGGTTAACATTCAATCTGCATTCTTCTTTTTCCTGTATATAAAACGTTGGCATATAAAATGGTTAATTATCCTATTAAATAAGAGACCACAAACAAAAACGAAGAATATTTTTAGTCACCGACTGCTACCAAAGAATACCCGTGGAATACAATTTTTTATACGTATTCCATAACATGACCGCGTTACAAAATAGAATCGATCTTGCTTGGACAACTAAAATAAATTGATTTTGACAAATAGTAAGTAGTTTGCAGTAATTTTGCAGTTTTCAATTGAGATTAAATTGTGTGCTTTCCATGATTCCTACATGATATGCAACTTGCGAGACAACTACAAGTTATTTTATAAACGCCATCTTTTGTTGGATATATATACTAGAAGTTGATTCAGTTCTTCGGAGCACAGATCACCTACCAATAGATAGGCATCTGACCCGTGGCGCCACCTTGAGAGCCGGATTAGTAAGCTCTAACACCTTTGATCACAAATCACCATGATAAATTGTTTGGCAATTACATTAGAATTTACAAGATATTAACGACGTTAATGATTGGCAAACAATTGTGTGTGTACAATATAGTAGACTTTTTAGAAAAACCTGTCATTTACTTACAATAATCAAGGATCTTCAGACCAAGAGTAAAGATAATCCCCATTTAAATTGAGCGCCCATTCTTCTTTCCCCAGTAAAAACATAGGGAATAATTTACCCACTACTTAATTGTGTTTCAGTTCTATAGGTGGCGCTAGTTTTTGTCATTTAATGAAAGCATTGTCGTGAACTATCTAAGAGTAGGTGATTTGTGTCTTTGACATAGTTGTGATAGTTGTGATCATGTTGTGATCTTCGCTAACAGCAGAAAAAGAAGATTCCTGTAATTTCACAGATTTTGGCGGCATATTCAAAATTACTGTAATTTTACTTTTATTGTAAAATGGCATTTATGGTCCATTATTTTTTGATATTTCATTCAAATTAACTCAACATTTGATTGATATTACAATAATAACAATCAAATAGTCAAGTTAAATTAAATTAAATGACAAAAAAATGGTCCATATAATGCCTGAAGGGAAAAATAAATCTTCGGAGCAAATTTTGTTGACAGTTTTCGTTATTCTAAACTAGGGATGATGCAGGAACTTCGTAATGTCGGAACTTCCCATTAATGTTATAAATGAAACTAACTGTTTCTAATTAATTCCAATATTTAATTAAAAAATTTATGAAAATTATTAATTATTTCGATATTGACATATCATCGTGAGAATTTTTCAAATTTTTTAATTAAATAGTGGAATTAATTAGAAACAGTTAGTTTCATTTATAACATTAATATGAGTAGATTCCACAAAGTAAGGGTCCAAACAGTAAATTCAACTTCCCATTGATATTACACTTTCGGATTCGAGAAAATCTCAAAGAAAACGATGTAAAAAGTGTTTTTTAAGAATACATTTTGCTTTGCTTAAGATACCACACATGTTTTTGCATTTTTGGTTTCTTGTATATCAAATCATCCCGACTAAATATCAACTATACCAACTGGAATTAATATGTGTAGATGATTTTTTGATGTAAATTAATAAAAAAATTAAATACTTACATTAGAAATATCCCGGAATCTCCTTTATTCTCTTTCCATTTGGTCAGGATTCCATTTCCAATCAGCTTTTGAAACGGTTTGCTTCCACATTTATCACTTACAGAAGTTACATACATCACATAGTTATCTTTGTGGTACAGAATTTTAGTCCACTGCGTTAGAGCAACCTCAAGCCAGTACCTAGGGAGATTAATTTTCTATAAAAAAAACCGTTTGCACGCTGCATTTTCCCCAGAGTTATCATTTCGAGTACTGTATAATATTACACATCTCGAAATTTGATTAAACTAGAAAAAATTTGGCATACAAATCGGTAGTCCTATAGAAAAAATAACCATAACCCAACAGCCTCGTACTTGTAGTTCCAGAAAATTGTATGGGATTGCTTTTGCATTATACTTTTTTGACAGGTTTTAACAAAATTAAACGTTTTTAATGTTAAAAAGAATAAAAATTGTGATAAAATAATGATAGAATTTAAGAAAAACAGATTTTCAAAAACTACAAATCCTTATTGTACCTAAAGGTAACCATGTGATTCAGTCAACACTTCACTGATGATACACTCAAAGAAAAAATTGTGTAACCACAATATATAATTTTTGCGCTATAAACAATAATTCATAAATAATAAGTCCTCTCCTAGTAATTGTAATTTTTTTTCGGTGGATATTTTTATTAAACTTGATAAAATCAAAATACTAGTAAATACCTAGTTGATAAAACATTTCAAATGCAATATATTTAATGAATATATATTAATTTCATAAATATACAATTGTAGGAAAAATTGTGTGACCACAAATGATTATTATATCATATCTGTAAACAATTTATAAATAAATCTTCTTCAGTAGGTACCTAAATTATTTAAAAAAATCATTTTGTTGGGCAGAAAATCCTTACAACTTTATAAAATATTAAAACACTAGCAAATAATTTACACATTTCAGACACACACTCCTTGAATAACAAAAATAGCAACTGTCAGTAAAACTATTTTTGCTATCCATGGCAACAATCACCTACCTTTATGCAAACCGTTTCTTTTTCTTGTGGAACGTTCCATTAAAATCTATAATAAAAATGGATATAAAAACGTAATATGTGGATGTACCAGAGATAATTAAAGACTTTATGAGCCTCATAAAATACAATTCCTTGTGATTTTCTCGAATAAATAACGTATTAATATTTTAAATTAAAGTAAATGAAAATTCAAAGGTGGCGAATTGTTGCATAAGGCAATGGCCCCCGAAACTAAGAACCGACAATAGTAGGGTTATAATTAATCAAATTATGCGAGACCGTATTATAAATTTACATTTATTTTTTTGCCTAAATTAATGGATAATATTGAAAAATAGACCCACGGGTACCAAATGAATGAATGAGTAATCAAATAGCTATTTGTATAACAAAGGGAGGAAAGTGCTACTTTTCCTCCCGAGGGTGAAGTTTCATCATTCAAGGGAGGAAAAGGCACTTTACCCCCATGTTATACATATGATTTTTCCGCCTCCCTCAAATAACAAGTCATTTTTGAATAATTTATTTATGAAACTAATAAACAAAATGTATTAAAGAACTAAAACTAAGAAGTAGTTACAGTATAACTTATAGGCGCGTTATTTTCATTCTTGCATCCTACATATTTTTAATTTGTGGTAGAGTAATTATTTATACTAATGTTAAATGTGCAGTTTTGAGCAGTGGTTACTTGAATACCACTAGAAGTGGAGCCAACGAAGTTTTCGTGATATTTTCACTAACAACATTATTATACAGCTGGTAACCCTCGGAAGTACTCGTACTTGGCTGATTACAATCAATATCATTAACTTCAGTGACTCCCATAATTTGGTTCGCCATTTTTCGCTTTTTTGCAAGAGATTGCTGCACATACCCTTTTACTTTTCCTCCCTAGGGAGGAAAAGTACGACTTTGCTCCCTACAATGAGGCCAGGAAATGTATACTTTGGTTAGAGGTAGGCGGAAAAAGCTTTTTACCACGATGGTGGCCAGTAATTATATAAGATAATAGCCCACGAGAGAAAATAGTAGGGTTAGAATTAATCAAATTATGCGAGTCCGTTTTTTAAATTTACGTCCATTTTTATGCTTAGGTACATTACTTGAAAATTATGAAAATACATAAAAGGGAACCAAAATTGATGGATAAGTAAATTTCATATCCCGTTAAGGCGTAGCTTCTAACCGGATTGAGTTACAGAAAATATACAACGAAATGATATATCAAATTATATACAGGTGTTACAGTCAATATATGAAATTAGGCATTATATATACTGACTAGCCGGTATATATATATTGTCTGAACTTACTCCGCTATATATGAAATACGGCACAAATTATAAAGTGACTAGGCATTATATAAAACGCACATAAAAAATTAGTCAGTTTATTTTGTTCATTAGTTTTAGCCGCTAGGATATTTTATAGTTGTTATTTTTATCGAGAAGGACAAGGAAAATCATTGAAGAAGCTATACAGAGTTAAAAAAATTGCTTCTTCAATGATTTTCCTTGCCCTTCTCGATAGATTAATCAATG
Organism: Lochmaea crataegi; assembly: GCA_947563755.1. NCBI lineage: Eukaryota > Metazoa > Arthropoda > Insecta > Coleoptera > Chrysomelidae > Lochmaea > Lochmaea crataegi. Next base: position 2,461,244 of record OX387434.1, on the reverse strand, counting down.
ATCTGTTTTAACCAAGACAGAAATTCTAAATAGTGGGGCATAGAAATAATTATTTTATTTGCCATAGATTAATAATATTTGGGTATAGTACAAAATTCTATTACGGTCTTGTTTGTAGATGTAAATATTGAATTGTTTCACAAACTGCCTAAAAATAGGCCGACGCTGTTTATATAATGACTAGTCGATTTATGAAATAAATATTTTTCATATAAATGGTCTGATTTCGGCAGTCTATAATATATAAACGGTCTGCGCGGTATATATACGGAGTCTTTTCACAAATTGACTGTAACATAGGTACTTACATACGGTTAACGTATTAATTTCAGCTTTTCAAATTATTAGACACACACTTTATCACTATTTTCGGTAAAAAATTCACTAATTGTTTAACAAAAAATTCGCACACATATTAAAACGAAGACGCCGACGATATAATAATTCAAATTTCAAAGCATACTATATGATTAAAAAACTGAGGGCGTTGACGGTGTCGAGTCGAACTAGAGGTTATTTGCTCAGATCTGTGGCTCAGATATTGTGAGTTGTAGAAAAAAAGAAGAAGATTAACACCTAATATTTTAAAATATTTTTATTTGTTGACAAAAAGTGATTTTGATTTTATTATTTAAAAAAATATATCTTTTCCTGTAGAAAATTATACTAGGTGTTTCATCAAGAATTGTCCTTATACCTATAGTAACTGAACACATGATGAAGATTTAACTAAGACATATAAATAAAATATCCCTCCCTACTTAGATAGGTGTTTTATTATGAATATTATAAAATTATTTTAGAACGTTTGATACCTAAACGAGGTAACAGGGTGATTGAAAAAAACTGCTCTTCCCCATTTTCAACATAATTGCAATACGATGAAATAAAACAATTTAATTTGTTTAAATCTCCATTTTATTTTGAACTGATGTTCAATTTAAAATTAGTGTCGCGTTTCGCTACACAGTAGCTTTATCAAACTAGTAAAGGTACAATGAAAAACTTTTAATTTATATTCTAAATTGATATCGTTCGATGTAACGAATCTATTCCCTAGTATACCTCCAAAAGAAACTTCAACTCTTGTTGATAACTTGCTCACGTATAATAATGTTAACCCTATAATTCATTCTGATATAATAAATTTATTAAAAGTGTGCTTAAATCAAAATTATTTTCATTTCAATGGGGATATTTTTAGCAGTAAACATAGTTTGATTATGGGCAACCCCCTATCAGTCCCCATAGAAAAAATAATTCATAAATACCCCCGTAGTAAAAAAATTATGTACTGGCACCGATATAAATAAAAAGATGAAGAAACGCACTTTAAAACAAAGTATTTACATAAATATTTGCTTTAAAACCGATTATAATTTATCCAAATTCATTAAAAATAACAAATCTAAATCCTCAAAATTAAACAAATCAAGTGTTTATAAATTAAAATGTGGTAACGACAACTGTGACAAAATTTGTATAGGTAGAACTTTTGGGAATTTTAAAACTAGAATTTCAGAACACAAACGCAGCTATGACAACAACAAATTAGATTCCAACTATTCAAATCATCTATTAACAAACCAACACACTTTCGACTCAAATTTTGCATGTAGAACCCAAATCCTTAAAATTAAATCTTTTAGAAGCCCTTGATATTAATAAAAACAAATATTCAGGAAATCTTCTTAACGACCAAATAGATATAAATCATTCTCCCTTATTAAACCTTTTTACCTAGAAGAAAATTCAGTTGTGATGGTTGTGATTAATTTCCAGGTCAACTTTTTCAATGCCTTTGTAATATTCGTAGAATTCCTTATTTAGGAACTTTTTCTACATTATTTCCATTTAAACATATTATAATACTTTTGTCAATATCTTAGAATTCCGTATTAAGGCATTCATTGTATCTTCACTAGTTTGATAAAGCTACTGTGTAGCGAAACGCGTCACTAATTTTAAATTGAACATCAGTTAAAAAAAAAATAGAGATTTAAACAAATTAAATTATTTTATTTCATCGTCTAGTATGGATCTTCATCAAGTAAAAGCCTCATCTATTCAATAATTGCAATAAACAAATATATTTGTCTTTGTTGACCATGCTTTCTTGTACGATTTCTTTAAAAACTTTTTATGAACATTTTCGTAATCTACGGGGTCGAATTAGTGGGTTTCCATAAAGTATCTGATAAAACTTAGTTCGGATTTTGTCGTTAGTCGAAAATACGCCCATCAAGTTAAAAAATCATAGAGTCCATAATAATGGAAATTTCGAGCTGACATTTTAGATACACTCTTAAATAATGGACCAATATGGAAAAAAAAATAGCAACAACGTATCTTATGTGTGCGTGATTATTCTGTACCTAAGGAACCTTAAGATTAAAAAGAAACCAATTTATCGTATTTAATACGGTTTTTATTTATAAAAAATTACGGTACATCTAAAAGTATCAAAAGTATATTATATAAAATATTCTAATTAAGTACTGCCTATGTGATAAAAACACATATTAAAAAAAATATCAATAGAAAAATAAGAGTGACTGAACAATATTTATGTTCGTTTTTTTCCAAACAACAAAAAAATATAAAATTAGTACACTTTATTTATAATTTGGTGGGGTTGCAAAAAATCTACCTTCCTTTTTCTTTTTATATTTACCTTCACTCCGGCCAACTGGAGTGAAAAATCTGGTAGCAGTTGGTCTCAGTAAAGAATCTGTACTGGGGGTTTGTTGTAGTTTATTAGTGGACGGAGTAAGGCAGACGTTAATAAAATTAGTCCAAAAGTCAGAAGGTATTTCTAAAAGATGCGACATCAGCCTAACGATATATCTAGTTTCTTCAATCAACTGATTAGGATTGGGATCACCTGAAGAGTAACCGACTATCGTAGGACCGAAAACTTTGGATAAATTATCAGCAGGCATTTTACATTCTGGACTTTGTGCCACTCGTTGTAGATGTAACATTACAAACGATAATGTATCTCTATTAGGCTGTGGTAGTCTTGAAATAGTTTCGTACAAAGCTGGAGCTATGTCGTTAGGGTCTTTAGGTCTTACAGCTGTAATAAAATCATGCCAAAGAGTGTATGTTAACAGTGGTTCTGTTAAGGAGCGCAAAAAATCTTTTATACACCCGCAAATGACATGAATATCTACATCTTTGAGATTAGGTGATATACGGCTGGTTAAGAATTTTTCTTTCAGGCCTGCAACAAAGATATAAAGTAAATAGCATTAGTACTACAAAACATAAGTATAATAAACAAACCTTTAACTTCTTTCTCGCTTCCTGGAACTCTATAAATCCCCAGTTCTGTTAAGCCTCTGTTCTCGACTTCGTTAATACAATGTACAATCAATGATGGAACCATGGGAGGGGTTGTAGGTGTATAATCGGAAACAGTACCAGTGAATTTCTTTGAGCTTGGAGTGTTTACAACAGGTACACAAGGTGTTGGTAACATATCCTTACAATCCATATGGCAGAACATTCTACATTCTTTACATTTATAGGCTGTTTTACCAAAGCGTATGTGCTTTTCACAAACAGAGCATATGTTTGGCATCACAACTGTTTTTTGTAGGAAATAATGTTGTCTGTAGTTACTGTTTACGTCAATTTGTGGACTGCTGAACTTTTTTCCTGAAATATGCACAAGATAAAATCTATTTAAAGTTCTATATTTTTATGTTACCTTGATTGTTCCATGATTCAAATACCAAAGTTGGAGGAACTACACATTCACCGTCCGATTTTGGAAGAGATTCAATTATTGATGTTGCAGTAATAGGGCCATCTTTATTGACCGTTACAGTTGTAGTAGCTCTAACAGTATCTGTAATTCCGATTTCAACTGCTTTTGTTGAAGACCTTAAAAAATTAAACAGATACTTTTTGGAATCAATAAATTCACCATATTAATTGACATACCTTCGCTTTTTATTTTCTGGTCCATCTGCTGTATCACTTTGCTGACGCTTCCATTCTTTTGTTACTCTATTGAGACATCTAGACGAATCTAAATCATCTTCCGAACGAGAATAACTAAAGTCAGAAAGTATTGATCCTGTTGAATTAACTTCTTTAATAGCACTAAGACGGTCTGCATCCCCAAAACTCAATCTACCTACAAATCAGTTACATTTTTTGTTAAAAAAATATTGTTAAAATAAATAACTCAACTTACCTGAGTAAAGATGACTCATTTGCTCTTTGGTTTCATCAGCAAGTTTGTTTTTATCTACAGAATTACAGAATTTGGCAATTTGATGCTTAAGCAGATCCCGTTCCTTTTCGGCAATTTTTCTTTTCCTAGTTTCCTCATCCAGCAATTTCCTAGCACTTTTGAGACGTCTGTTATATTCATTACCTTCTTCAATTCTTTGATCCATTTCATTTCTAAGCCTAACACATTCTGCTAGGGTTCTTCTCCATTCTTCATACAGCAATTTCGTCTGGTCTGCGAAATTGGTATAACTTGCATGCAAATTATCACGATCTTCTGCTCTAAGCTGTTGTAAACGTTGTAGTTCGTCATATTGGGCTACTATAGATAATTCTGTAGATCCTAAATCTGAATTTACACTTTCCTCACTATCTGAATTTGTGAGTTTTGGTTTCTTATGCGGATAGGGTGATTTAAATTGTTTATCACACATTTTTTAGTTTCAATATAACTAGTTAAACACTAATCTACCTTGGACATTTAAAAAATCTGTTTAACGGACAAAAAGATTAAATTCAAACGTTGACAAATGACAACGTTCTGATAGATATCAAATCGGTAAATACAGGAATATACTCCGTACATTGTCTTAAATGCTATCTCTATGGTTAAGTTTTTATAAACGTAACCACAGAACTGAAGCAATCTTTTAGGCCCCTCGTCCACGGAGCAACTGGTTTCTGATGAAACAGTTTCAATATCGTAGTAACAAACCAGCTGGGTACTCAATTCTTGTACTCGTAGCGACGCAAACCTTATTAGAAAAATATCAGTATCCGATAGTTTGTTAAAAGGCGAAGTTCTTTTACTTTTTGACTGTGTGCTGTGATAAATTATGGATGATTAGGATGAGATGGTTATTTTATACTATTACAATCGGAGATATAGACGCAGAAGAAAGCGATTCTGGGTTGATCCCTACTTAGAGAGAAATTTAAACTGTAGATTATGCAAAGTTTCATATGTTCTACAGAATGACGAAAGAAACCTATAGACTCCTTTTGAATAGAATTCGTCCTGAAATAGTTAAAAGGAATAAAAATATGAGGGAATGCGTTATTCCTGAAGAAAGGATGATTACTTTAAGGAAAGGTAAGTGAAAAAAATGTTCCTGGACAAATTTTACGTTCAAACTTTGTTCATATTTTTGTGTAAAATATCCCTCGGCGACCGACAGTGCTAGTCTCTTGGCGACTAATCACTTGCAAGTTCGCTAACGACGTGACTGGTACTTCCGTGTACGAGATATAACTTGAATCAACACGCAGAGACGCACAAGAAAATGGCAAGTGACGAATGTATTAAAACAGTCAGAAACCAGTTGCTCCGTGGACGAGGGGCCTAAGAAGGCGAATCAAATTATATCATGTAAAAAATAACTTGTCGCGTTGTTTAGAATTCATGGAAGAAATTAGTTTCTTAGATGAAAGTTGGCCAGTGATGTAATAAGCTAAAAGACGGAAATTGAAAAAACAAAACTACACTATTAAATTTGATTAAATATGGCGCGATATATAATTTGTTTATTTGGAATTAATAATTATCTGTTATGCATAAACAAGAATCTATTTGTAGTTCAACACCCTATTCCATCTACAGGCGAGGAGTTTGATGATGGGATGTTAATAATGTAGCGAAGGACATTTTTAAATATTTATTAGTAAATAAATTAATTGTCTACACATACTAGGATCATAGTGGATTCATCTACAGAGGCTGCTCCCTGAAAAAGGGACCAAAAAGACTTTCCTGGCTGAAGAAAGATCCAAACAATTTCGAGAATAAATGCTTATAATAACACGAGTGTTCGAGCTAATTAAATAGGTGTAAAATAAGCATCTATAATACATTATATATTTTTAAAATACTTGGTAGAATGTATAAATATAACCATGCATATAAAACATTTATTTAAAATAGTAATATATATCACACAAACTTACATCCTAATTTATTGTCGAGATTACCCTTAATGATATTATTGTCATATATGTATTTATCACAAATAAAAATTAAGTGTCATTCATAGGAATGTTGGTTTAATTAGCATGTTTCCTCTAAAGATTTAAAAATGATCCACTAGAGTAATGATGGGCAAGTACTCCCCACTAGTGCGTCCTCTAGTGGATTATTGTTAATTATTTAGAGGAAACAGGTTAATTGTCATGTTGTGTTTCATTAAAAAAATAATATTGTCACAAACTATCTATCCGTTTTTCGCAAATTCATAACGTAATGTCAAATCTTACTTGTCCTTAATCTCAATTAAATTTTTATCAAGAACAGGCTGAAATTTCAACAATTTCGCATACTTTTTAATCAATTTTTTCCAATAACAACGTACGTCCGATAACTTAAGGTGATTCCAAATAAAGTTATATCCATTCTCGGCTATTTCTTTAACAACTTCGTCATTGTTAATAGCAAACTCTAGCAACTCTTGTATTTCTTCTTTGTTGGCGTTTGATTTTATAGGAATGTAATGAATCCAAGGTTGAAGAGAATCGTAGAAGAATTCTTTCCATTCATCTCCCACGTGAAATACTAAAGATTTACATAGAAACATGTGTTTAAAACGAAAGCTGGCTGCTACTCCTCGGAAGTTAAAAAGATACTTGTACTGGCAATGTTCTTCAAACGATACTTCTTTAGCCGGAGGAGCATGAAGTGTATCCTTTAATAAAAAAACTCTAATTGCTAGAAATATATTTTGTGTTAGGATTAGTTATGTTTATATACTTACTGCATCAGACTTCCATGCTTGGTTTTTAGTATAAGAAGCATCAACAATATCTGGTTTTTCTCTAGATAAAAGTATGAGAGGATCTCTTTCAGAACTTGTTCTTGAACCTCTAAAAAACGCTTTTGAGATCTTATCTGACCAATTAGTGCTGTTACCAATTTTTCCTAATTTATTTCTGTGTATATCCCATCTTCCTATAAAACATGTTAAAGATAAATCAATTATATATTTTATATTGGATATAATTACCTATTCCTCTTGGATATAAGCTTATAGCGGGTCCTCCTTCCCAAAATGACCAAGCTGGATACATTATATCATAATACTCGGAAGTCTTGCTGAATGAAAATATAGGATCCACTAATCCTACACGTATATGGAGTTGAGGCCAGTCTCTAGTATTCAAAATAAATTCTACATCTGGTAATTTGGGAAGCAGTTCAAGTAAAAAATGTTCAATGCCAAGGCATCTTGCAGGAAACATGCATGTTTCTTCACGGTATAATTGATTATTTATAATTTGGTATTTAGTGCCTCTAAAAATGTATAAAGATGTTTCAATATATCTGAACAAAATATAAAAAAACTTGAGTGATTATTGAAATTATATACATACTTAGTTTTTATTTCCTGCAGCATTGTTCTCGTTATTCCATTCTTGAAAGGTTCTAAATCTTCAGAGATAACAGAAGTAAAACAGGAGCATTTAGCAGAGTCACATGCCTTATATTCTTTCTTAGCTTCATCAATGAATGTTAAGTATTTGTGGTATTTCAGGTTGGCATCTAAATCAGATTACAGAATTTGATTTTTATAATTTTAAAGCTGAAGTTGAGCCATGACATTCATTTTCAATGGAAAAAAATAATATAGCTTTCTACCAATAAAAAAGATGTATAAAAATAAACAAAATACCGAATTTTATGTACATATATGTTATTTGATAACGGATTTTCTTCCATTAAACATGACTGAATGTTAATCAATTTTTATGTATTTATACATACTCTTGGAATATTTATTGATTTTATTAAAATCACATTCATTCTCTCTATTGCTTATACAAGTACTATTTGCAGTACTTGAATTAAAAGAGTTAAAAATTATCAATAATGTACAGTATGTATTTATAATTCCTTTCATTCCTTAAAATAGCAAATATTTATTATTTTACTTGTGGAGGTTATGTTGCTACTTCTCTTTTAGCAATATTTGGTCTGGTTGCATAGTCGGTGTTTCATTTCTTGTCCTGAAGCAGCTCTAGTGCACGTTGCGCGTTTTTTATTTTTCTGAAAGTATAGTTTAGCAAAAATGAATGGATGGTGGAAATAAAGTATATATATATACAAATATCTAAATCAGTCTTAGAAAAAATATTTGGTTTATTTTACAAGTATAGTTTTTGCTTTTTTATATGCTTTGTTCACATCTGTAGGTACATTGAGCGTTTGCTAAAAATCACCTGTCAAGTGTAAGTGCGGTCAAAGAATACACCAACTTGTATTCTGTGGTGCAGTAAGCATGCAAGCGTAATTTTTTTATGACACATGTCTGAAATATCATGTCATGTTGGGTCAAATTTGTTGAGAACGTATTAACAGTTTCGTTTGAATTTAAGTTTTTTACGTCGACATTTTATATTTATAAATAGTTGTGAGTGAAATTTCGTAATTGATGATACATTTTGGACAAACAATTAGTTTTGAAGATGAAACTCTATAGACAAAAACTGTTATCAGAAACGCAGTTAAAAAAACTGGGAGAACACCAATATTCTTGCCAAAGTGTTAGTTTATTAGATAAAATATTACAACCGTATTGGAGTTGGCTAGTATTAAAAGTGCCCATATGGTTAGCTCCCAATTTAATCACTGTCCTGGGTCTTTGTGTCAATATCTTTACATCTTTACTGTTGACATGGTAAGTAGAAGTAGACCAGTAGGACACATAATTATACACTTTCCCCAATAAATAATTCGTTTATACTTTGAAACTTTTAAATTTAGGTATTCACCAGATGCCAAAATTGAAGCACCAAGATGGACTTGTGCTTTATGTGCATTGGGATTATTTATTTACCAAAGCTTAGATGCAATTGATGGTAAACAAGCTAGGAGAACAAATTCTTCAAATCCACTTGGTGAACTTTTTGACCATGGATGTGACTCAATATCTACAGTATTCGTAGCCCTTTCTGCATGTACAGCTGTTCAATTAGGGTATTATCCAGGATGGATGTTCTTTCAGGTAAACATTTTTTTGAATTCATACTAATAGGACAAAAAAACATGTTATTTTTGAAGCAAAATGATAAATATTTGTTGAGGGAAAAGCCAGAGTTTTATGTTCAATAAGCCCATTTTTTTTACATTTTTCGCAAATTAAAATTGAACTGTAACAATAACTTGGCTGTTTTACATACAATTGGTTAATGAAAAACACAAGTTATAATTTCATTGCAGAATATATTCAATCATTAAGAGAATTAGTAAAAATTTCAAATAAACGCTGAAATATACTTAAAATTTAAATAATTTGGGTATATATTGTACTTGAATACCATGGTATATACCATTATAAATCTTAATAAATCATAAATAACCTGATGTAATTATTTTGAACTACTTGACCTTCATAGTTTATGGTATTCCTGATTATATTATTTTTGAAATTCATAGTACGCAATGTGGTCTGATGTTTTTTTAATCAGTTAATTATCTCAATTTATCTGAAAAACATTTAATTTGTAACACTTTGTTTTTATATTATAATTATTAGTCAATTGAATTCCATATCCTCAATTCTCAGGATGTTCGATGATTCAAATATTTTAACCAGCATTATGTTTTATTATCACAATTCACCGAATAGTTATCAATTTTAATATCAATTCACAACAGTTTTGTTTTCGTTTGAAATGTATTAACACTATACTACAATTCAAAATTTGGATAATACAAATATTTTTTTTTAAAATAAATTAGTTTAATCTTGCCTCTAATAGTACCTACTTGAACTTTTTTTTTATCAAACATTAAACAATAAACAAAGAATTATAATTTTATTATGTTGAACATATATTATGATAATTATTTAAGTTTCTATAAACTTTTTACTCTGAACCAACTAGGTATAATTAAAAAAAAGGGAACAAATATAGTACTCCTGTTGAAATAACACAAATACAAACTGAATGCCAAAAAATTTATTTTAATAACTAGATATGTAACAATATGCGACTGATATGTTATATTTTTGTTCCAGTGTTTTTGTGCAATGACACTATTCTATTGTGCTCATTGGCAAACTTACGTTTCGGGAACCTTACGGTTTGGAAAGGTTGACGTTACTGAAGCACAATGTACAATAATAGTCATATTGTTAATTTCTGCAGTATTCGGCCCCAGCGTGTGGTCCACAAAAGTAAGTAGATCTTTCAATTAAACCCAATTCAATATTTTATTTTAGCTCTTATAAAACCAACAAACGATTCAAGAATAATTGTCCAATTTTCACTTATTTTTTAAATGTTATATTTTGAATAACTTAATAATTCTAACTTTGTACTGGGTGTGCTAGGATAAGTATAATATTCAGGGGTTTGCTGTAATGAAAAAAATTTTTAAAGTGTGAATATGTTATGGAATCCCATGAATTTGTTTTGGGTCTCACAGAGGGCGCTAGTTACAGTTTTGAATATACTCTTTTTGAGTATAGTACCTTTAGTTTTTGCATATTGAATTGTGATAGTTTTCTATAGGTACAACTTTATTCAAAATGTAACATTTTTTTATAAAAATTATGACTGTTTTTAATTTTCGTTGTACCTAGATTTTTAGCGATTCTTTTGAAATGTGGTACGCAATTCCTATAAGTACAATGTCAGTTGGTTTAGTGACAATGTACAACCATGTAATAACAGTTTTTACTGGGGGCATTGGCAAGAATGGATCCACAGTTGCTGTAAGTCAGAGTATCTCAAAGACATGGCATGTCTTAAGTTTTCTTACTATAATACCTTGTTTAAAACTAATATTGGGTTGTTTGATGCGTATGTTGCGTTTTTTTAATATTGCCATGGGCTTTTCGGGATACCTGATATAAGAATGTAGGCTGTGTTTGAAAAAAAAATCAACATGTTAAAAGGTGTAAAATAATATCATTCAACGTTCATGTTTTTAATCCATTTTCCATAGTCTTATTAAAAATACATTTTTTTTCACAAATAGATTTGCTATTGCATTGCAGTATATATGAGCTTCACATAAGAATTTTTTTTTAAATAAATGTTTATAAAAAAGGTTGACTCCAAAGTTTAATGACCTACAAGATTTGAAAATTGTTGTAAGACAGCTAGTATGACATTTGTTTGATATGTTTTAATATTAATAAAAGTTATATGGTGTTATACATATAATACCACCTTTTGGGTGTTATTTCTGAGCTAATGTATCTCAATATAGGTTAATTATTGCAAAATGGCCATCGACCCAGCAATAATTACGGTAAGCAGAGTCGAGCGCGATTAGTACTTTAATGGGTGACCATTCGTCGTAGAGCCCGCAGCGAAACACCTTATGATACTAGGGTGAGTAGCATATCACAGCTAGTAGGCATTATACCAATGAGCACGAGCATAGTAGATATGCCATTTTTCGGATGAGAGGTAAAACCGAGGTCCCGAGTCCATGGATGTTGGGCTCAATAAAGATCACTATCACTGGTTGAAACACTAGTGGATTCTGCAAAATTTTCGCTTGGGAGTAGAGTACTCCCGGCGTCGGTGATTAGCCTCAGTTGCAGAAAAAGACCAACGTTAAATAACCGAATAAGAAAAATGGAAAATAACAGATTGATAGGACAATCATAAGATATTGCTGTTTTTATTTGCCCACGCGGTATATTACTAATCCATTGCTTTTGCTTTTTTATACCAAAAATTGTAAGTACATCTTTTTCAAAATGCTATGCCACTTGAAATCTATTTGTGAAAAAGTTTATAATAGTGTCAATAAAATATATAAATTTTAGAAGCTGCACACAAAAAAAATGTACAAATCACTCTGTGGTTAAAGACTTTTACTCATTTTCATTTTTTGGGATGTTTTAATGGGTTTTTTGTCATCCATATTTATTGAAAATTAATCATAGTATTATTACACATATTATAAATAATTTATATTGAAACGAATTTGAAATAATACAATTCAATTTTATGGTAGCATTGTTTATATAACATTTAAGTTTTGCTATTTTTTGTAACGGTTTTTTTTCTTACAAAAAATGGGTGTTATCAAGAAGTAGAGATGTGTCGAAAGACTTTTTACGTTTATCAAACATTTTATATTGCAAATTCTTAAACTTCCAAATATTGAGTCTGCATAGTTAGCATGTAGAATACAAGGTGGTCGATTCGCTCGGTTGGCCGTTTTGGAGCTAAGTCTTAAACCTGATGAGCCTCTAAGTAGACCTGTTATAGGTATTTAAGGCGTTGGAGAGCAATTACCCTCCACTATGAGATGAAATCCTTTCAAATATATTTCAATCAATGAATAATGATGTTGCCTCAGTGTGCAGACAATATCATGTGTCAAAATCGTATTAAATATATTTTGCTGGCGTTTTGAAATCAACATTATCAATTCAAAACTGAAAAATTTCCGAAAGAAGTGGGCGGTGCTCTGACGTACTAACCCCTAACATTATCTGTCTCTGTCTGCTTCTATTAAATGTATATCCTATGGACACCCTAGTGCAGTGTTGTCAAAGCTACTCATTATTGGCTTTTGTATATCTGAGCTGATTTTTAACTACAATGTATCAACTAATGATAAAAATGTCATTTCACAACAAAGTAATTTGTTGGAGTGATTATATTTTGTTTGTATTCTTATTTTATCTCGGGAACAAGTTAGACCATTTTGGTGCGGTAACATTGTTGGTGATGGAATATGACAGTTATGTGATCTGTAGACCTTAGTCGTCTTTGGCTATTTGATTTGACCAATGAGCGCGAGCGGTGGTAAATTTCGCCGTCAGATGGTAGCAACGAATTTACCGTAGAGGTCGGTACTGTCAGCCAACACTATATGCATCAGCTACAGTTTTGTGTATAAAGTTTGTTGTTATATGAACTAATTTATATGCGCAAACTATTTCAATAATTTTATTTACGGTTGTTAATAAGTGTTTGAAAAAAGTACAGATCATTCTATGTACTTTCTTTTCTTTCTTGACAGGGGGGAAGTAAACAGCAATTATTAAAGTATTTTGTAGCTCATCGTTAGGTCTAAAGTGTCTTTTGGTCATCATATTCAATTTAAATTATGTATTGAAGTAACTTGTTCGATGCATCTCTATAGATTGGTATACATCTATTTTTTCTCCGGTTTAAAATTATACTATGGATCGTCCTTCGAAAACGAAGTCTCGGTTTTTTTGTTGCTTAAATGTTTTTAGTTGACGTTGTTTTCTAGGTATCACTTTTTGGATTTGACATTTATATGACCCACGTGATGTGTACCGTATTCTATTTAGGCTATTTCCAAGTATTTTTATCTTTTATTGAAAGTTTAAAAATCGGAGGGATTGGAAAGAATGGATCCTCGATCGCTGTAAGAACCGTAGTGTGGATTTTTAAAAGTATCTTTTTTTTGTATAGAAAAATTCACAGTTATTCGCTTTGTTTTTTTTTATATCGTAAAACTTTTTATCTGTATGGAAATTTGCTGGTATTTTGTCTACTTAAAAAAAGTTCGTTTTCATGATTAATGTATTAATTTTGTGCACAAAATGCTACACTATCAATGCAATGAATGTCACTTGTAAATGAACGGCAAATTTATTCAATGTCGTATCGACACCTCAGCACACTGCACGCTTTTTTATTGTCCAAGCTGAATTAACAAGTATAATTTAATCAGTTAATATTAGTTGAATAGAAGAAAGCGAAACATAAGAGTTGCTCAGATAAAAGATTTTGTTGGTTGGTAACTGACAAAACTTCAACCTATATAAATTTTGTCACTTTTATCTACTCAAGTCCAAAATTTCTAAAAAAATTTGATTCCTAGGTACAGTTTTATTAACTGACTCGGCTCAATATTATAGAGTATAAAACCAAAATTTGTAAAGCCCTTTTCCAATGTTTTTGTTAAAAATAGTGAAATCTTCATATTTTTTGACATATTTGGCGTTACTTTTTTTTGTTAGAATATGGGGAAGTTAGGGTCTTAGATATTTAATTGAATTACTTATCCCATCGAATAGAAATATGACACAAGATTTTACCTACATCTAATTGTACGATTACTATACCTAGATTTATAAGAGTTAGTTTATTCATAAAAATTAAAGTACCAAAGTCCCCAAACAAATTTAGTAACAATACAAATATGTCTTTGTTAGCAAATTTTGAAAATATTCATTTACTAATGACATTTACTGCATTGAGCTTCTAACTGATCTTATCACTTTATTTATGTCGCTGAAAGCTGAACTTTTATCAATTTCGATATCTGTCATATTTTTGCCAAAAACTACGGTATGCGGTTATATGAAACTTGAGCATGTGTTTTTTTTTGGTTTTTTTTTAACAAAGGTATTCCAAAGCCTTGTGTAGAGGACTAAACTCTCCAAGTGGTTATCGTTGTGGAAATGTAAAAAGTTAACTTCGCCGTGTAAGAATGCTTATTAAAGTTGTATAACAGGAGTTTGTATCAAAAACTTGAGAAATGTTCATCTCCCAAGTTTTTCGTACAAACTCATAGGATATGCTGTGTAATAAAATGACGGATGGTGTTTCCTAATTTGCTTAATGTGCTACATGCCTTCTAATTAAGGGGTATTTAATTTTCGTGAGGCTGGAATGTATATTTGAGTTGCTCACAATTTCTGAACATTTCAATCTTCATCTGAGTTTCTTTATTGCCTTCATCTTGTTATTCCATACCTGGCATTATTCTCTTTTCATCTGCAATATGTTCTTTTCTGTCCACATAAAAATCCAGAAGACCAAACTTATCCTTAACCAGAATGTTTAAACTTAAAAATATTTCTCTTTCTTTTGATTCTTCTTGATAATTCTTAAATACATTCATTATTTCTTTCAAAGTTCCTTCTTGCTATCAATTATTCTGCCTTCTTCCCTTTCTTTATCGTTTCTGAATTTCACATACAATTTACTGACTAAGAATTTTTGTCATGCCTATCGATTGCTTCAGAATCGTATCCAATTTGGTCCTTTAGATCCAGTATATTTTAATACTCCATTCATAGATAGAGAAACATTTTTGATACAAGATTTAAACTTGAGGAAATTCGCTGTTCGTATTGTGTTGTGTGTACCTATTTATGCTTTGCCTTTTTAAAAAAAAGCTATGAATGAACGTAACGCCATATGCATCTGCTTTTAAAATGTTCAAAGATGCCTCGAGCACTATTTTAATGATACTTTTGTATATTTATAAAATAACTTTTCATTTTAATCAACTACTTTAAATGGAGCAATGGGAATAATAACCATATAATTTGTTAATTATATTCTATAAAAAATATATTTTTCGAGGCACATGCATTTTCTGAGAGCCTTAACAGTCTCGTCAGGAGTCGAAAAACGGAATGATTCTACTCCACAGTATTTTGTCATCTTAATTAAGAATATTCAAATAAATGATATTATTTTGTGGTTTAATAAAGTGGCCGCAAAGGTTGCCCTATCTGACACCCTTAGATTTCTTTTTATACAATATATATTCATATTTTGTAAGATTTTTATGAATATATCAGGTGAATATACAGCAATGGAAAGTATGACTTTCCATTTTCATATTAAACGTATTCAAGAATATTAATTTAAAATGTTACTATACCATGAAGTGTAACACGAAGTCGAGCAAAACCTACAATAAATTATATTATTTCTACAACGTATAGTATTATTGAAACCTACAATAATAGAATCTACATGGAATCAATTAATAAAAAATGCTTCTATTTTTAGAAACTTGTAAACTGTTTTTAATTGGGAGTGATTTGATTGAAAGTCTAATAAGAGAATATTATTTGACGTATCATCAGGAAAGTTATATCGGGCGATATACCAAAATCTACATGATTTTTATGAAAACTTAAAAGTCATAAACTATTGACTTATGTTTAATTCTGTATCTATAGACTGTATACTTGAAAGCTGGTTAAATTGGCAATCATATTTCGATGAACTACAGGTATTCCTGTAATTGCTAATTTATATTTCAAGCTTTTAAGTAAAAAATTATCACATCTGCTTTTTTGTCTGGACGTTTTGGGATGAATTAAACATTTTTGTGACTGAATATTTAATTGAAACTTATAGTCGTGAATATGGTGGTTAAAAATTATATAAATAATTAAGCTTTTATTGATTCTTAATTAAAGCTACCGACCATGGATTTGGAAGTGAAGTTAATACCTATATGGTTGGCATGCGTGGTAGCATTTTGGCTCGCCCAAGCTAATATTTCAGTTATTTTTACGGGAGGAGTAGGGAAAAATGGATCGACAGTTGCCGTAAGCTTTATATTACGATTTTGTCGACCTTCTTATTTCTTTTCTTTAGGGTTCTAGGTAAAATAAATAGAAAATAAAAGATATAACCGTGAATAAAGTAAAGGTATATACAAATATGACAAGAATGACTTCATATCGCAAATCCTTCTTTAATTCCCTCTCGACGTCTAATTAACCACTTCTAACTCCCCCAACCCTGACCATAGGAAAATTGTCATCTGTCAATGGCCTCCTCCATTTTGACAAGACATGGGGGGGGGTCACATAAAACTTCTTTTTATATATATAGTACGAGATATTGGTAAATAACGTGTATCTAAAATATTTTTAATGTTCAGTTTAAAAGTGACCCTCTTTTTTATGTCATTCTAGTCAATTTAATTTTGTCACGTTGGTCCTTAACAAAAAACAAAATGTTTTTACCTCGAACCTTACTATCACTTCTTTTAAAGTACGACTAGGTAGACAAAAACAATATAGAGCTATTAAAACTGCGTTAATATTTTAATTTCGATGGTGCACATCGAGGGGACATTTTACCCCACAATATTTTAATTGAATTCGTCTTGCAATTTTTGTATATAGACCTATCCTCTTTTTTTTAAAGAATTTCGAAAAATATTTCTATTCTGCTAAATCAACATCTCCCATAGCCTATATATATTAAATATGCCTGGGAAATTACCTTGAAAAATCTTAATCCGGCTCTAAGTCTAAGTCTTGATAAGAAATATTGATGTTGTTCCAAATGATGGCTCTATTTTGTTAACGTCATGCATCCCTGCATACATGTAAATAGGATTTTTCAGCTTTAGCCGGCTTACAATTTAGCTTAGTTGTAGGCTTTGGTGTATAGCATGCTTAATCACTAACAAACTTTTATGTAAATACTAGTATGTCTATGGTTTTTAATTAATTTTAGGTACCTTCTATGGGTTTTATAACAGATGATACATTTTACATGAAAAAATATGTTGAATATAGAAAAAAGTATCATATTAAGTAGTAAAATATTATTAGGTCATTTTTTGATTTAAAATTGATTTATTTTGGAATGTTTTCTACTCCAAATGACCATATTACATTTATTAAGTAAAAGTGGAATTATTGGGACCATGCCAACTCTAGCTTGGGATTTTTTTTAACTGTTGGTAGCAACAGCAGTCCACTTTTAGAATTTATCTTTAAATATATTCTTCAACTGACATATTATTTGTATTTTCTGCCAGATGTATTGATCGTGTGTGGCTTCTGTAAAAATAACATTCATCGATTAAAAATTAGAATAAGTAATTTGAAAATTTGTAAAGACGGTTTATACAGTCGATTAAAAAAGTCATAACTGGTCATTAAAATAATTTAGAATTAACTTTAATGCCGACTACTTTGTATATGAAATTTTTTTCTGTTCAGCAAGAAATAAATTGTAAAGAAAATTTTGTTAAAAAAAATTCGCTATATTATATAGTAAGAGCTAAGTAGAAATTTCCAAGGTTTAAAATGTGTCATCTTATTTGGCGTATACAGTGTGAAAAATAAATTAATTTTCCGGTATTACACATTTTTCTAGAAAATAATGAAACATGTCAATTTTAGATTAATTGACATATTGCAATAAAATTTTAGAATAGAGAATTAAATTTTTTTTCAGCATGTCAATTTTATTTTATTAAAAAGTTATATCAGAAGACCCCTTCCCATTTAAAAATTTGGGGGGCTGTAACTGTTACTCGGAAGGGGGCTAAAAGTTGGGATGAAATTTTTTCGCTGCAGGATGTCAATTAATAATCTAAAATTGACGTGTTTCAGGATTTTTTATAAATATATTTATAATAACTGAAGTAGATATACTAAGCTGGTTCTAACCCAGCGGAAATACGCATGCCCTCCTGAAAAGCTCACCAAACCCACCCAACCCCCAAATTTTGGCAATTGGCCCACCCCCAAATGTAAACAATTGGCCCACCTCCAAATTTAGGCCCATCCCCAAGACCACCCAATCTTAGTATATCTACTAACTGAAGTAGTGAATTTATTAATTTTTATGTTCCACACTGTATATGAGGTGATTAATAACTATTGAGACATAGGCTAAGGGAGGGTTATTTGGAATAAAATATGGTCCCATCGTTATATTTTGGTCCAAATGATCCGCACTCAGCCTATGTCCCAGTAGTTATAAATCACCCTATATATATTTTTTTTAATATAATACTTTGTTGGTTAAAGCATATCAGGAGAATTTGCTTATTATTTTATGAAGTGAGAAAATTTCACATTTACAGCAATTTCTTCAAAACCATTCAAATATTTGATTTAGATCTTCGCAAAATTCAGTCATTTTCTAGAAAATAGACTCAAAACTTTATAAATAATACTAAATCCAAAAATTTGTATTTTGTTCAGAACCAACAAGGTATTATTATTAGTATGTTATCAAATTTTAATTAAAAAATTATTCATTAGGGAACCAGCGTATTATCACCAATAATACCATTTTCTATGGTATTAGTACCAGCGTTTATAATATATAAAAAGTCGGCTCAGGAAATTTATCAAAATCATCCAGCTTTGTACATCTTGGCTTTTGGTCTTGTTGCTGCCAAGGTCACCAATCGACTTGTGGTAAGTACAATAGACAATTCTAAACCACCATTTCTTTTTTAAAGGAAAATATATATAATGTATATTTTGTTTAAGGTGGCCCACATGACAAAAAGCGAAATGGATTACACAGATTGGGCTCTAATGGGACCTGCGATGCTTTTTCTAAATCAGTATTTTAATACCTTCATAAACGAACATTATGTGCTATGGTTATGCCTGGTAAGTATCTTAATATATTGTCTTAAGGTTAGGAATAAAAAATATTCAAGAACTTTGTTTAAAATATATTATATCACTAGGACTAAAAGGAGTGTAATCTGAGCGAAACGCAATTAATGAAACCTTCTAAGAAATTTTTTTTTTCAAGTGTAGCGCCTATTTTTGTCCTGACAAAACTCTCAGTGCAGTCTTGCCCTGGCTTAGGCATTTATTTGTTCTCACCTAATTGTAGATTTTCAAGAGTATCTTAGCCCTACTAGATCTTTCCAATGGCCAGATCTTCTTTTTTTTCGGCTTGGTCTATTTCTTCCAATATGATATTGGAACTGATACCGCAAAAGGGTTCCAGTCCCTTCTTTGCTAGTTCATCTGCTATTTCATTAATGACTGTTAATCATTTGTCTTCAATACCTTTTACCAATATTGAACTGGATATAACTTATCATTATTATATGTTTTTTTTTATAGATATGGGTTACAATCGATCTGCTTAGATATTGCGCACAAATTTGCCACGAGATCTGCGACTACCTCAATTTACAGCTCTTCAGGATACCCTATCCGGGTGGTCCAGTGAGGAATTTCATTTCTAATAAGACGTCTGCAGTAGAAAAAAATGGTACGAATAATAAAGTAACTACTAGAATACAAAAATCACGCGCTAAAAGTAAACATTAATAAGTATGTAGTTTAACTTGTTTAGTTTTGAGCACTTTCTTGTGATGGACTGTTTAATTTTCGTATTTGTTTTGTTTTAACAATGAATATAGGGCTGGTAAAGAATCATGACATGTATTCGTCTCTCTTTGTTACTTTAGATTATGAATATCGATTTACTTGAATTGAGTTGTAAAAAATACTTGGATTTCTACGTCTTGAAGTTATAATCATTAAATATAAACAGTATTATTGTTATCCACTATATTTTATGCCACTATTCTTTTAAGAATAATTTTCAACCACAAGTTTTGCTCTTAAACTTTTCGGAAAGTTTAGTTTTTAATCTGAATTAGCCTGATTTCTCTCTCTCTCTCTTAAACTAACGAAAAGTAAGAATTCTTATTGGGTCTTAACGTTGCTGTCAAATGGAAAATCGAAACATATTTACTCCCCACTAGTGCGATTATTTTTAAATCTTTAGAGAAAACAGGTTAATTAAAGACTACCCTCACCTATCCGTTCACTGGATGGAAAGTGTTATACATTAAATTTAATATTGAAAAATGTATGGCAGGTAAGTTTGTTAAAAAATTTCTGGCCAGAAATTTAAAAATGACTTTTTATACACATTGTATGGAGGTAAATTAATTGCAAATTGAGAATTTTGGAACCGTTGGCGATACTCTACACTGAATACAGTTAACTCTAACATTATCTTCAGTGACTGGAGGTAAAACAATCAAATATTTTAAACTGAGCCATCTTTTATAAATTTTGTTGGAAATAATTGAAGTTGAAGGTCTTCTACTATTAAAAATTCAATGAGATTGTCTAATGGTAGTTTCAAGTTTTCGTCGGTATAGGTAATTTTGTGCTTTGTAAGTCACAATATATTATTTCACTCACTATACTAGTCTCCCTGAGGTAACTAATATGGTGGTTAATATTTGGGTTGTTGCTTAAAAAAAATGTAATATATATTTTGTGTGCCAATATTTTTAGGTCTTTAAAGTTAAATCTTATACACTGGCTTATTTTTTGAATAGTTGTGCACAAAACAGTAGAACACTAACACAATTTACAATATTGCACTTAACACGTATATTTGTTTTTATGGAATGTTGAATTTATTTGAAGTAATCGTTATCGTTCATAAAAAATTATAGTTCCTTTCGAATTTTCTATTGTCTCTATTTTTTGGTAAAATTTTACCATGTTTCTCAGCTGAGTGCGAATTTGATGTAGTTTTGTGGGATCATATATAACAGCGGCTTTATATTTTTCATTCTGTCGTTTTGAAAATACTTATGGGCACCAAGAGTGTAATCTAGAACGCAAGGGGTATCTTATCAATTCAAGATAAAATCATTACCCAGTTTTATGGTTGAAAAATTAGCATAAACAAAACATCTTGTACCAGTCTTATATTCATTAGAAAATGAACTTTTGAATTGCTAGATTGCTTTATTTTTTTATTATTTAATAGGTCAATTTTGAAGACCTTTAT
Organism: Lochmaea crataegi; assembly: GCA_947563755.1. Classification (NCBI taxonomy): domain Eukaryota; kingdom Metazoa; phylum Arthropoda; class Insecta; order Coleoptera; family Chrysomelidae; genus Lochmaea; species Lochmaea crataegi. The sequence goes on along the minus strand of OX387434.1, from coordinate 2,439,713 downwards.
TTCGAGAAAGACAGTTTTCTTTTTAAGAACTTGTACATATCATTGAAATTAATTATTTAAGTTGAAATTATAGCGAGGCAAAGGAAACTAATGGAATAATTTATTGAAATAAATTTGTAAATCTTGAAGTACTTTGGTATTTTTTCCAAAACCCTCCCATAAACGTTTAATTGCTTTAGATTAAGATGTATAATGCTTGTGGCCTTCCTCCCCCTTTTTACTTTTTTGAAAGCTGCAACGACCGTATTTTTTATTTTGACATCCTTCGATACATTGTCCGTCAAAAAAATCCTACCACCAAAAATTCGACACATTTTCAAAACTGATTATCTCGTAATCTACTCATTTATTTTCATGATTTTCCTTGTGAATTCTTTTGAAGCAATACTTTGCTTGAAAATTTGATGTAGAGTTAAATTTGAAAAGATACCGGGTGCATAAATGTGAAGATGTTTTTTTCCCGAACTTTTATACACCCTTTAAGATGCAGCAACTACAACTGGTGTCAAAATGTAGCACCATGCTTTTTGAACCTTCTGGTCCCAGAGATGCTCAATAGGATTGAGATCAGGGCTGCAAGCTGCCCACAAACCATTTGTTGAGAATTTTTGAGTTTGAAAGATTTCCATTAAAATCGTGTAACTGTTCATAAAGTATGGTGTCATCATTGTCACCTTTTATTGTAGTTGCTCCATCCTATGGGGTGTTTTAAATTTCTGGTAAAAATATCTTCATATTTATGTACCCTGTATATTTTTAAAATTAGCTCAACATCAAAATTTCAAGCTTACAGAGGAATTGACCTACTCAAAAAAAATGATGAAAATAAAATAAGTGGTTCAAGAGTTAACCACTATTTTTGGTGGTCGTATTTTTGATGGTCAGTGTAGTTCAGGGCTGCAAAAAATTGTTGCTTTGTTGTACAAAATAGCAAAATTTCAATTTAGAATGACAAAACAGGGGGCTTGAAGATTTAAAATGGAGATAAACATAAATTTCATGGTTTTTATGATGGGTTTCATGGTATGAAATAACAAAAAATATACGTATAAAGCTGAAAATGGCAAAAAATTGGTAATTATTTGTTGTTTTAACGTCGGTATGGAAAATTTATCCAGTAATAAGATTTAACTTGAAAATCTGAATTATTTGCCACCAAATTTCAATCTATTTCTTTTTTTAACTTTCTTCGCTTTTTAACTTTCTTCTTCCAACTGTCACTTCGTTTTATTTATTATGGGTGGCTGGTAGATAGTAACACTTAAATTATTTATCACTTAGAATGAAGTCGTATATTTCAATTTATATACATTTATTAACATGGGCAATACCGAGAAAGCAAAATTTTTTCGCGCTATCACTCATAAATGGTTCGATATATAAATGATTGATTTAAACAAAAATTACAACTCTCCCGATGCATGTGACCGAGACCAAAGACATTGACATGTGTCTCATGACAAGCTAGAGACTAACGACAGGAGGGGCAGCTCCCGGAGCTCTCCCTATGTTAGCGACAGAGCTCAATCGATGGACGTACATTTAAGAAATATATTAGAAGAGGAGGAAGATGATGATATACTCCTGTACTGCTTTGTTAAGAACGAGAGACGTCCCGTACATCCAATATTTCAACGCGGAAGTGAAAAAGGACATTTTAACCTCCTAATAAGACAACATTTAATTGCCGCCGACGGCACTTTCAAACAATACTAGCTAAGAGATAACGAGACACATGTCTCTCACATCGGGAGAGGTTACATTTGATTTCAATAAACCGGTGCCTTGTGAAAGACATGTCTCTGTCTCTGGTCTCGGTCGCATGCATCGGGAGAGCACTTTTATAATAAATGCGAATACGATTTAAAGCATACGAAGCGGAATATTTTCAAAAAAAACTGAATGTTCTTTGGGAAAACAGTGATTGGAATATTCAATCATGAAATTTTTATTTTTCAGCGGCTTTGAAAACGGAGAAGAGACAAAACAGACATTCGATTATTCCTAAAGAACGTAACCTCTAATCCAAACGTATTTGGCTCTTAAAGTTTTTGTCTGATTAGGCGCAGGTAATCATAGATCATTTTGTGTTCCAAAAAAATGTTGAAATAGAATCTCAGTTTCTAAAAATCACATATATTACTATGTAAATTTTACATCGCACAATTTTTATGTGATAATAGTCATGTGACGTTAAATGTTGTATATAACTGTAAATTGCCAATTCATGTTAATATTTGTATGTGCAAGTGTACTTTGTTAACATTATATATTATTAAATTGAACTGCTTCTCTTTTTAACCTTATCCTTCAGTTGCATTTTCAGCTTTCAGTGTAGCACTAACCTATATTTTACGATAATAATGAGTTTAGCCATCAGGTTGATAGCTGCTCAAAATAGTGAGTTTCAAATAACAAGTTGAAGATTTTTTTAGCCAAGTCAGATCCTTCTCTACCTCTACCTAAAAGTTTTTTTGTGTTTATCATATGTAGAATCAGGGCTGTAGAAGAAAATGCATTTTTCTACTCAATAATGTTATTAAATGCAATATTATGGTGGAGAACGCCATAAAGCCCCATCAAAATAATTTAAAAAAAACTCACCAAACAAATAATGAAGATATCACAATAGTGATGAGTGGGGGTCGTCGTTTTTTTTAACTTTTATGCTGCAGCTGGTATTATTTTTGGTAAGTTTTTTTTATTCTTATGTTATTTTATGGCTTTCTCCACCATAATATTACATGGGATATCATTATGTAAATTTGGATCGGCTTTGAGCTGCAGCTCTGAATCTACATTTTTTTCTCCACCTCCTTCTTCACTCCATATTTAAAAACTTTAGATAATTCAATGATGGTTGGTGTATCCTATGACTAGGTTTTTTTTTGTATGTAAAATTGCTATTTTGAATTTTACTAACAAATTTTGTACAGTTTTCTAGCACCATAGTGATTATTTATTGTAACTTTAGAGTTCCAGGATGTTGCTATTTTTTTAGGAAGACAGGAAAAGAAATATCAATCTGAAGAAGAAGATGCGATGCCTTTGTTAACAAATGAGGTAGATGTATAGTTTTTTTAAATAATGCTACTTATTTTAGAAGATGCAACTGTAGTTTGGCCGTTTCCTAACTAAGCTTTACAATTTGTGAGACCTCGGCTCAGCCTTTAGGTTTTTTGTGCTCTTGGTTATACCGTTTATGTGAAGAGAGAGACCAGTAGCCCTTATCGAGCTCAACAGTTTTTTCACTGGAGAAATCCTCCCTTGGATTCTCTAGTCCTAGGAGTCTATATCTCCAATGAGACAGTGCTTCACATTCGAAGATAATGTGAGAGGCTGTTTCCTCCTCTTCCATGCACTTCCTCCCTATACATGCCAATTGTATGCACATGCTTCCTTAGGGTACGGTGACAGGTGAGTAATCCCGTCACTTTCCTTATCTGGCCCCGGCTGAGGTTTGAAATTTCGTTAGTCAGCGACTCCGAGGGTTTTTTGACCAGAAGTTTTCTGTGTTTCTGTTTTGGCACGTATCTCCAGTAAGTCTGATGTTTAGTTTGAATCCACCGAGATGTACAACCACGTGCATCATATTTTAATATTCCAAATAGTGGTTCAAGACCAGTGAATGCAGTTTCAGACCCTAGCTATGCTAGAATTGTCTGTATTTTCATTGCCTATTGCTATATTATGGTTTGCCAGGGTTAAAAGTTTTTTTAGGCAGTCCCAGGCCACTCTAGATCTGATCTAAAGATTCCAGTTCTTCCTGACTATCTGAGAGTATGAGGATATTTTGGCCTATATACCCCCTTTCGATGTTCATTTGCAAACACGTGTCGATAGCGTAGATTTCTGCCTGGAATACAGATGCAAACTTCCCCAACGATGCTTGGACATTGCAGCTGGGTCTGGCACTATGGACTCCCAGTTCCTGTTCCTTAGTCAGTTTTAGATCCGCCTGTGTACCACACCAACGTTCCTTCTTGACTGCATGCTTCCAACCCATCCCAGTTTAGCTGGATATTGTATGGTTGGTTCTTGTTAATTGTAGTCAACATGTTATCACTTCTCATTTCAAGAAGCGAGTTTGTGATAACAACTGTGATTCTGGAATGACTATGCCAATTCCCATTGCATTCCAGCCTATATGCAGCTATTCTCGCTTCCGCCTTAACATGCAGAGCAAGAGGCGGAAGATTGGGAATGGCTTCCATTTCCGCAGTCGGGCTGCTTCTCATCGCACCCATTATGCAAAGACAGGCTAGCCTCTGAAGTTTTGATAGCTCCAGTTCGGCTTTCCTCTGATCTGTTTTTGGCCACCAAACTAAGGCTCCATAGGTAACCATGGGTCTCACCACAGTTGTGTAGCAATTTGTTTAAATATATAATTTATTTTAATCAGTATTAAACAAAGTGTAATTGAAATTAATTTAATGACAGTATTAATATGTTGAAAGTATTGTTTTAAAATTATTTTTAGTATGTAATGTATAGTACTCTGTCTAGAAAGTATCCGGAATTTAATCTTTCTAATTTTAATACATTTCTTTTTTGTAAAATCCTAAGACGAAAGTAATGCATCAAGTAGATTGTGCCGATAGTGGACCATGGCCAAAATTACATGACAATACCATCTGTCACATATTGTTGATTGAAAGCAGGCCTAAGTTTTGTGTATGTAATAATGTCACAACTAGAAAAAAGGTTATTGGTGGAATATTTGTATAGAAAAGGAGTTGAAAACGTTAAAGAATTAGTGGTATTGACCGAACTCGGAAAAAGTGGAATATATGAGACAATAAAGGGGATAAAAATTGGAGAGGTATGAGGATGGACCAGTTTCGGGAAGAACGCGTAAGATTAGCGGAAACAATTTAAACGCTTTAGTAGCCTTAGGACGACAAAATCCGCGCCTAAGGTTTCGAAAATTGGCTAACAGATTTAGAAATCAACGAAGAATAAACGTGTATCCAGAAACTGACCGCAAAAGTCACTGAAAAGACAAGGCAACCAAAGAAAGTCCTTGCAATGACACCTTTACAAAGGCAACGAAGAATAGATTTTTGTCAATGTTTTCGAGAAGATAAGTTTGGTAATGTTTTTATATCCGACGAAAATTGTTTTCAGCTAAATCACCTAAAAATCCTATCAAGAGAACAAGGTTTGGGGAGCAATATCTGTGCGTGGTGCTACACCTCTTTGTATAGTTGATGGTACCGTTAATAGTGAAAAATATTGTGATTTTCTAAATGGTTTCCTTCTTGAAAAGGCTCATGCTGGCGGTTACAGCAGGATAAATGCAAGATGCCATACTTCCGCAGCTTGGACGCAAGAACAATTCCATGGCCAGCAACTTCACCAGATCTTAGTCCCATTGAAAACATAAGGGGACTAATGAAGACTGAAGTTGAATGAGCAGCGCCACGAAATAAAAAAGATTTGATTCGGTCAGTTTTACAGGCCTGGATCATCATCACCGAACATTATAGCGTTAACCTAGTTTCGGGATTAATTAAGTGTTTAGAGTTAAATGGAGGTTGTATGAGTAAATGAGATGAATTATCTGTTATAATTGTGTTGATTTAAGTAATAAAAATATATACCGAAAAATTATAATTGTGCTTTCCGTTTTCCGGATACTTTCTAGACGGACTATATAATCGGCGACTATTTTTCAAAAAAGAATGTACAGATTAGGATAAAACCAAATGGCTGTTGCATCTTTTAAAATATAATCAAAATTATATTTGTGCCTATTCAAGTATTTTAAGCTAAAATATTTATAAATCTCGAATTAACAAATTCAGTATTTTAAGCTAAAATATTTATAATACTTGGAAGATAAATCTCGAATTAAGAAATTCTGGGTTTTGTTACCAGTAATTGGCTGTCAAATTAATGTCGATGATATTTTTAATGTTATTAATGTAAAAATTAAATACCACTTATTTATTAAATAAATATTTTATATACTGTATTTAAATCGTTTTCTTTACTTACCTTAGTCCTCGATATCCTTTACTGTGCCCCCTAAAAAATTGAAAATAATGGAAAGTTCAAAATGTCGAGTTTACTGAAACCATCTGGTGGTGTATAGTAAATTTTATACCCATTTAGAATAAGACCATCCTTATTTATTATTAATAAATCGGTTGAAACAAAAAATTTCCAACAAAAATGAACGTCGTAACTAATTTATTAGATGTCACGTTTTTGAAGTTACGTCAAATTTTGATTTCATGTTAATGTCATAACGCAAAATAAGATATAAAAATGCGATATTCTGATGAATCCAAAAAACTTATGCTTAATGTAGTAAACTATTTTCAAAACGATTTAGGATCTCGATTTAAGGCAATTCAAAAAGAGTCCGAAGCACTAAAAGTTCCAGAAAGCACATTATATAATCTTGAAAAACCAAACAGAGCTACAGATTTCGAATTTAGAAGAAATATGTCTGCAAGCGTTTCCCGGAGCAAAACCCGAATTACAAAAAATACCCTGCATTGTTTGAGGGAAGTAATTTATAAAATGTATGCGCGAAAGGATAAAATCACAGTAGAAACTATTTTACGGCAATTTATCGAAGAGTCTCCAGAAACTAAGATTTCCAAAGGTTCGTTATATTTGGGAATTAAAAAAAATGGGTTTTCATTTCAAAAAACAGGATGGAAGAAAACATTTATTGGAAATGCCTGCAGTCAGATTAAAAAGAATATTATTTTTGAACAAATACCATGCTGCTAAAAGCGAAAAGCTCTTTACACCTGTTTTTCTGGATGAGACATGGGTTTTTAGTAAAAGCGGGGACAGAAGAATGTGGCAAGATGGTATTAAACACAGTGATTTAAAAATAACTGGAAGTGGGACACAGGCGATTACCATGATAACATGAACACCGAAAATTTTGAAAATTGGTTTAAACTGCAACTAATTGTAAACTTGGAAGAACCATCGTTAATTATAATGGATAACGCAACGTATCACAGTCGCCTGGATGAAGAAATCCCAAGAAAAAGTTGGAGTAAAACACGCATGTTAGAAAGGCTAAAAAAAAAGAATATTCCTTTTCCAGATCACATTTTAAAGGATGCTGTTTGGAATATAATTGAAAAGCAGGTTTTGCCAGAAAAAAATTATCATTTAGACAAATACGCTGCCGAGCATGGTCATTGTGTTCTCAGGCTACCACCCTATCATTGCCATTTTAATGCCATCGAAATGGTATGGTCAGAAACTAAAAGGCATTATGACCAAGCTATTACGAAAACTGCAAGGTCACCTACTGAAGTCTTAAAAGTATGGAATGACGTTGTAAAAAATGTACCGGAGCAATACTGGCAGAATTACATAAATCATACAGAGAAAATTATTTCTGAAGCATGGGAAGTAGAAAACAAACTGGACCTACTAAACATCGAACCTATGGTGATCTCTGTATCCAATGAATCCGATGATGAACTATCACTTTCCGAAAGTTATTCTGATTTAGAAACTAATTAAACTTTGCCTTGAAGATCACACGTTGTCATTTTTTTAAAATCTAGAATTTGTACTTAATCGAACTCTGAATTGCCATATTTTTTTAAGAAAACTATGTATCTAGTTAATAAAACAATGTTTTTAAAATTAGTGCGCTTCTTTTATATTCTTTTATTATGTCAACATCTTTAGAATTTTATGAATTTCATAAAATTAATTTGTATTATTACAAACCGCCACTGATAATATGAAATTTCAAGTCACTACGCCAATGCAATAAGAAATATGTCAAGCATTTGACATGACAAAGGTCATAACCTAATTTTTTTCATTCGGGTTCAGATGGTTCAAGAAGCCGCATACGTTAAGTTACTAAAACGGCTGGTACCTCTAAATAGGTATTAATTTTACTATACATCCTTCACTGTAAGTGAAAATTAACAGTTCTGACATGAAGGCCTATTACTAAATTCCATTAAGTAAGTGCAAAGTCAATTTTGTGTGGCCTTTTTTCAAAATTACAAAATGTCTAATGGTACTTCCGCGAGGGCTGAGTTTAGAATCTTTCCTCGCTCTTCCTGTTGGAGCAGTAATCAAATGTACAGGAGCTAAAAACTTATATCATTGCTGTATAAGGTATTGGTGAACGTCTTAATCGTTTGCCAGCTGCCGTTCTGGATACCTGATTGCTCTGCAACTGTTTAGAAGGATAAACCAGAACTCGGGAAGAAAGGCATGCCTGAGGTAGTCATCAGGCAAAGGAAGCTATTTAGATGGTGTTTTCATTTATATCGACATGTCGGGGAGGGTTGGTTTTCTAAGCTTGGGAAGAATTTCAGGAGGGGCGAGTTTTGATCTTAGATTTAAGGTAGCTGACAATTTGAAGGTTTGTTGTTGGGATAGAGGATGAAACAGCTTCCTTAGCTAGGCGATCTGCAAGTACGTTTTGAAACTATGGGTGGTCGGTGATTCAATGATTCAATCGAAGCGAGGGAAAGAGTGCAAATTGCGACATGTTTGTTGAGTGGAGAAATTTAATTGAAGGCTTGGAGGAGTCTATTGGTAGGCAGTGCTTTAGAAAGCATCTGTTTAGACTATTAGGCTATAGTCGTGTTTGCTTATCATGTCTAGGAAGACTTTTCTTATAAGTTTCTTCTGAGTCTCGTACTTTTTAATATAAAAAAAATAAAGATACTTTAAACGAAAATTTTATTGAATTTGTAATGTATACAATATACAAGCAAGTATTGATCACCTTTAGAAGACTTAAATCTAACAATTTAAAGTAAGCATTGACTTTCTATTAGGCTAAAAATAAATAAAAAAATTATAAGTTTAATATGACAAATTCATATATATATTAAAAAAAATCGTTGTTCGTTACATTTGATGTACATATTGTTGAAAATATTTGTTATTGCACTAAAAAAGCTTTCGAACCTACTAAAGTTTCTGAATGCTTTTCAATTGGTTTAGGAAAAAAGGTGGTAGTAAATATTTCATAATTCGAGACTAATATTAATATGCAAAATTGAATTTCAAATGTAGTATGGTTTAGATTTTTGTTTTGGGAGGGACATGGGATAACCTCAAGTATAACTTCTTAAGAATATTTCCCCAAAAGCAAAAAGTAATGTGAGATTATAAAAGTCATAAAGTTAGACCTGTCCTTGAAAGTTCCCATCTTTTAATTTATAGGACTAATACCAAATAATGCGCAACCGCCACTTGATGGATTGGATCAAATCCAATTTCTTAACTTATGGATGGAATATGTTGTCAGTTGTCATTCTACCAGGCTGTGTTTATCTTATTTTGAAATGTGCTAAAAAGTGTAACAGACGATGTATTGACTGATCAGTTTAACGACGGACAGCTGATAAAATTGAGAAAATGTGACAGTTGACAGTTCTATGCGCTCCGCAAAAAATGTGGAGTGTGACATGATTGACAGATACTAACTCTAGTTTTCATCGGCGGAGTTGCAAAAAGATATAAAAGTGAATTGGAAGCAACGGCGAACAACATGACAACAACGGCGAACAACATGCCAACAACAGCTTATAAACGCATGTGTATGTGATATCGATGTTTATCCAGTTTTATCTTGAGCACCGTGAATATCAATATTTTTAACGACTGAATGTTCTTCAAATGTTATATAACTATGTGCAAATTTTAATACATAGTATCTTAGTCTCATCATCCCATATCCCTCCCTTAAATTTTTTCCTAAACGACCTGTAATGGACAACTTTCGAATAGAGATGGAATGTTATTTCAAGTAAATATTACATAATGTAAACATTCTCAAACTTAAAGCTCAACATATACAATTTATTATAATTATTTATTTAAAAAAATAACTAAGAGCTGGGTTTGCTAACTGGTGAATGAATTCCGAGTGCGCTGAATAATTTTGTTTTTAGGCCACTTTTTTCTGTATCTGGAGTCTTTGCCGTTGTGGTCTGTGAAAAAAAGAATATATATCTAATAAATAATGTATTTATTACAGTGTTACATGAAAATTAAAAAAAAGACCACTCTGTACAAAAATAAATAATGCAAGCTATAGTGTGATAAAAATTTGAACGCAGGTTCAATTTTTCATTTTGCGTTGGGTTCCGTACAGCTTCAAATTTTATTGATATTGGACTATGAAGTCAAATAGGAAATGTATAAAACAAGGTAAACAGTAACAATTTCATACTTATTTTGTTGTTCTGTTTAATGTGATTAAGAAATTGTTGGTTATTATTAATTATTTTGAAATATGTGCGAGAAAACAAAAAAATTATACAGTACGAAGAAGAAACACAAAGTAACAAATCTTTACGTTGGATGTATAAAATCTATTTAAACAGTATGCTAAAGGGGGACAAAAAAATTGTATAACATATGAATAGAAACCAATAAATTTAAAGGTTTTAGTACAAAAAGGGGAACACTTTCTCAGAAGTTCAGGATGATAAATGTCCTGGCACTGAATACTGCTAGAGATGGTGTCCAGAGAGGTAACTGTACTGGGGGCCGTATTCTTGACTGAGGAAGTAGAGCTTCCCAAGGGAATACATATTTTGCTTGTTTAATCCGTCACTGCAAGGACAAAGACAAAATATATGTTCTCTCTGGAAACTTTACTCCCAAAGTCAAGAATATACGGTCCCTGGAACAGATGTTTAGGGAGGGAAAAGTTAAAAGTGCGGGTATTTTATACAAAATGGAATTAAGCCCCTGTTCCTTGACAACCAACTTACTGGAGTTCGTTCCTCGTACTGTGTACCTAGCTACTATAACATTAGGGTCCGATGAACTATACGGAACCACGAGTTTTTTACTGAGTTTGCAAAAAATCGATAGTACACTTCCAAAAAAAAATATTATTTAGAGTTATAATACGTCAAAGTGATTTGGTACATCCTAAAACAACAGTTGAATTTCGAAACAAAGACCTTTTTAGTTAACTGTGTTTTTTGAAGTCGGTTAATTATTTGTTTATCATCTTTATTGTTGTTTAAGTTCTGTGGATATCGAGAATATTCTACAGTGTGTGTGTCCAAATTTCCTCGTCTCCTTTGCCAATAGTTAATAATTACCGAAATAATACCTAACTAACAACTACTTGTCCGTTAAATAATAACAGTGTTGGAACCAGATCAAAAATGCACACAAAGGTAGAAAGGGGTGAAAATAACATTTACTTTATACTCTCTCCAATCAATAAAACGTAGCAATTCAATGAAGCTGTCATTACTTACCGTGAAAATTAGCCAAATAGGCGATATACTGTTCATATCAAAGATATAAAATATTGATTAATTTTTTTGTAACTATAACTTTTGGAGAGTGGAATGGTATCTTCAGTGGAGAAGTTATCAGCCGATCTTTAGAACCCTTTTCAACTATTATGGTCACTTTTATAAGCAAATTAGAAACTATGTCGATTTTTTGTGTTTTTATGAAATAAAATCTTTCTAATGGACGGTTTATCTGCCGCACCCTGTATAACGAACAATACTTGATGACTCAATTTTTACCAAAAATAGATATATTGACTAAATCATGGTTCTTGATGCTATTTTTGAAGGTGTAACTACCCAATATTTGAGAAATGTGATAAATTTGTATATACTTTGAGTCACTGATAAACGTTTTTGTGTGTGTGCTGGTTAAAGTGGAAAAAATAATGTACGAACAATGCTTTACCTGTATTTTTATTAATTCAGAAGCCACAAAATTACAATTCCATTATTGTTTCTTATTTAATAACAAACCGAAATTGAGGAAAAATCAGGCAACTACAGAAAGGTGCTACAATAAGCCGATACATAAAGCATATAGTGAAGAATAATAATAAATTTTTTTTAACATTATTATTGTGCTAAATACATTCTCACCTTAAAATATTTTTGTGTACCTAGCCACATGGAATATAAAAAAAATATCAATAACAAATATTAATACAAAATGCAAAGTAATACTTTCGAGTAAATGGAATACATTTCCATTTATAAAAAAAAATACAGAAAAAAAGAGAACCGTTCATTTTCATTATTCGTAAAAATAATACTTGTTTCTGTACCACCAGCTGCAAGATATTTTTTTTCCAATACACTTCAAAATAACATCAAGAATCAGACCAAAATTTGTTAAAAACATACTACTACGAACTACGGTCAACAAATGGATAAACCAAAATTTAATTCGAACCACAATAAATTATTCATTACTTAAGATCGCAGCTAACGGGAAAACTTTATTATTATTCATTTTACAAAGAAATATATTCTTCATAAAAAGTTCTCCAAGGTTTCTAACCATAAATGTAACCATCAGGTATCGAAATATCCAAGTTATATACGAGTTATATAAGAAAATATGAATTTTAGCTCAGCCAATCGTGAAATTTTATTTGGATGTTTGCTAATTTTCTAGTTTCCCAACTTCTGTGTCGAAGCATTTTGATGATGCTTCAATACAGAAACCCTTCAGACCATAAATTCCAACATTATTAGAAATATGTTGAGATAATTTCGTAGTAAACCAGTAAATTGTATCGAAAGATGAGGTAGGTACATTGGAGCATTAGTGAAATGATAGAAAAGCTATTACTTACTATTTTTGTGTAATTTTGTCATTTATTATTATTTATAGCTGCATCACAGTAGTTGGGAAACTTGGAGGATATCAAATTTTCGATTTGGTCAAAAATAAAAGTATTAAAATTCATCTTTTCTTTTAAACCTCGTATATGACTTGGAAATTTCGATACCTGTTGGTTGCATTTTAGGTTTCAGATCAAGCAGAACATTTTATGAAGAATAACGTTTTTTTCGTAACATTAATAATAAAAAAGTTTCCCATACAAACTTAATTTGAAGATCTGGATACATGAGTAAATTTTTGAAAAAGCGAAAATGTAACAGAAAATTTGATGTTGTATTGACGTATAGTTCAATTCATCACGAGCTGCAAGTAATGCTAAACGTATTTGACAGACTTTGGTATATCCCATAAAGCTTTTATTGTATAAAAATAACTTTAAATGTATCCAGGTCTTTAAATGATTTTAAATGAAATTAAAAAGGACGTTTCAACGTAGATATTCAATTTTGGTAAAAAAAATTCATATTTAAAACTACAAAACAAAATTATCACAGATCTAGATTAAAAATAAATAATAAATATTTAAAAATATCAACAATACTGTTATTTCGAATAACATAATAGCTTTGGTGATAAATAAAATCACGAAGTGTACCAGACGGCAAGAAAAATATATTTTATGCTTGGAAAATTAATGTAAAATAATATATTATAATATATTGCACTCTTTATTTTTTGATTAAATATTATTTTCACCCTTTCTTTCTTTTGGGATAATACGAACAAAATTTTAATATCAATTTTAGTTTAATTCAAAAACTAAAAAGATATAATGTTATTTTCTCCAAAAAGATGATAATTCTTATCGATACAATTTCAATTTAATCGTAAGGTCTACAAGATGCTTCTTACGGTTAAAACCAGCGGTTCCCAAGGTAGAGACGAAAATTACCTAAATGCCCACACATGAATATACCAGGGATTCGTACAGACAAAAAATGCAAGAAATATTAACATGAAGACTTCTAAGTCTAAAATATTCTGCAAAAACAAAAAAGTCAATATTTATAAAATATCCCTAATTATTTTACCGAAGATGAAATCCTCTCCTGTTTAGAGGTTAAAATAGAGACACCAAGTATACGATTAGTGTGATAAAGTTCAGTAGGTCTGTTATCATGAAAGATATAAAAAAATTATTATAAAAATTATAGGCAGCTTTAATCTTCATATATCAAGATTAGTTACAATGTTACAGGGTGTTCCATAACTCGGTGCCAGTACAAAGTTAAGTTTTTTGAAATATGAAGATTAAAGCTATCTACAAATTTTATGATTAACTTTTTTTCGGTATTTTTTACCTACTGAGCTTTATCGCACTAATCAATCACCCTATATAATATACAGTACGTAATAGTGGACAAACTATTTGGATTACAAATAATTTTGAAAAATGGGAGCCACTGATTGTTATACTTTATTAACTCTGTACAACGGTTCTAAGTTTTAAACACTACCAACTACGGATACCTACCTACTGGAGTAAATAGCATAAATATTTTGAAAGCGGAAGCTTTAGCTTAAGATTAGTAGCAATTATATATGCTTTAGTTAAAAAAAATCAGAAACACCTTGTATTATATAATATATCAATATTAATTTGTTAGTAAAAATAAGCGAAAAAATTGGATGGTCTGCTAAATTTGTAGATAAACTGAAACCCGTGTAATTCGACAGTCTGCAAGGTTTGAATGTATCTACATTGATTTTATTTGAAATTATGTAAAATATCAAAAAATTATCTCTTTTTTCTTGACTTAGTTTCTTCAATACATCCGTAAATTTGGTATATCCTTCAAAACTACTATTTGTATTAATTTTTATTGAAATTTCATTTGAATGTAATTTTTTTTGCCTTTAATATGAAAATCCATCATACTTCTCCATATGACAAACTCAGTAGAGAGACAGTGTCCAGCATTACATTCGAAACTTACATTTTTTGAAAAATAGTATTACCAAATATTCATTTTAATTACCAAGTTAACTAGGACCATGGAAAAAAGCAGTTGCTTTGCTTAAAACTGATTCGGAATCTATTAACTCATGCTAAATGATTCCCTTGGTATTTTTTGGAACATAGTAACAGATTAATCTCCCTGAAAAATCAAATAATGGTTTTACATACCTCCATGTTGAGGTGGATCGTATTGTAGTGCCATCTAGCGGCGCGTGGTCAAAGTAGGTCTGAGGTAGAGAAATAGGTAACCAGAAAGTGTTATTAGTGTGCTTTTCACTCACTTAATAATGAAATATCTCGTTTATAATTGTAACATGACATTACATTAAACTTTCTGGTTACCTACTTTCGATATGCGTCGCTAGATCGCACTACAAAACGAACCACCGCAACATGGAGGTATGTAAAAACAACAACAATTTTTACCACTAGATTAAAAGTAGTCAGTACTTATCGAATGTAAAAAGAACCCAAGTCAAAAGTATGAAATAAGTTTTTCTAAAAAATTTAAAAGTGACAGTGGTACCTAAATTTCCTCTAAACTACTACTAATAATGAAAATGAACAGTATCTATTACAATAATTTAAACTTAATCCTAGGTAAAAAAAAATTGGGCTTATTAGACACACTTATTGGAACTCACCTCGTCTCCATCGTAAGTCATGTCTAAAGATTCTCTAGAACCTCGACGTGAAGTTTTTTCTTTCGCACTACCGGGTTTGCGTCTGTCATCTGTCAGAAGATTTCTAGAATGTTTTACAATGTCCAACGCCTAAAAATTACAATATAACAATTAATCAAAAGAACGGAATCATTGTAAATGGAAAAGAAAACAAAACATGCTACATCATTATTTTTATGGAATGGTGTGAGTAAAATTCAGTGGCTGAGTTGAGCAAAATATAAAGACTTGCATGCCACAGCCTAACGGGGGCTATGAAAATTAACATTAGTCATGAAAGCACTGCTCGACCTTCTCCCGATTGACATAACAATCATGGGGGAGGCAAGATACCTACTCAAAATGGGGCAATACAATGGAAAACTTTCCTGTAGACAATGTGAAAAAGGGACAGACTGCGGCTGAGTTGAGCATGATAGAAAGGCTTGCATGTCACAGGATAACAGGTGCTATGAAAACCAACATCAGTCATGAAAGCATTGCTTGACCTCCCCCCGATTTACATAACAATCATGGGGAGGCAAGATACCTGCACAAAATGGGACTATCTGTAGACAATGTGGCAAAGATACAGACTGCGGCTGAGTTGAGCATGATAGAAAGACTTGCATGTCAGAAGATAACGGGGGCTATGAAAACCAAGATTAGTCATGAAAGCACTGCTGGACCTCCCTCCGATTTACATAACAATCAGGGGGGGGGGCAAGATACCTGCACAACATCGGGCTATACAATTGGAAAACTTGCCTGTAGACAATGTGGAAAAGGGACAGACTGTGGCTGAGTGGAGCAAAATAGAAAGACTTGCATGTCACAGCATTACGGGGGTTATGAAAACTAACATTAGTCATGAAAGCACTGCTTGACCTTCCCTTGATTGACATAACAATCATGGGGGACGCAAGATACCTTCACAAAATGGGGATATACAATGGAAAACTTTCCTGTAGATAATGTGAAAAAGGCTAAGTTGATACTATCAGAATGCGAGGCATTAGATCGTTGAAGACTCTAGAAGAATACAACTGCAAACCGGTGTAGAATCTGTAAAGGCAAGTAGAGTTACGGAATAGGTGAAGTGAAGCTAAAGCCGGAAGACACAAAAAGTCCAATAGGCTGAGGTGTAGCTAGCTGGTGATAGGACCAGCATCCAATAAATCTACTACTCAAAAAAACCTTATTCTCTATCAACAAATCCAAACTTACAAATAAACTAATAAAATTATATCATTAAAATCTAGTTTCTAAATTTATTTAATATGTAGGAACTGTTTATATATTTTTGTTTCGAGTGTAGAGTGTACCTACTTCAATTTTATCATCCTATTTAACATCAAGCAAATTTATACAATTATCCATTCCTTTAACTACTATTTCTATAAAATGAAGTCAACAAAAATCATTACCGGGATGCTTCCTCATTTCCATAAAAAAAAAATGGTAAAACTTTCTAGCAAATAACAAATTAATTGTTTCAACCCCTACTATGTGGAATTATTTCCATAATTATTAAATAACATTTCACAAATAACATTTGCATCGTCAGGAGTAAATTTCCATGCCAAACGATGACTATTGAGATGCAAATATTATTTGTGAAACCGGTCCAGTAATATATGTTATATTTTTGTTGTGGAATTTGTTATTTAATAATTTCTAGCAAATCTTCTATCGTCGACAGGACAATCTTATAAAATAAAATGTTTATATTGGGCAATGAAAGTGATATCATTTTTTAAAGACAATTAACCATGCTACAAATAATTTAGTGCTAATTTTATAATTCTGTAGTTTTAAATTTCGATTTCATCTACCAATCTGTACAAAAGAAATTCACTAAAACCCAGTATACTTACATGACCCGTCAGTTCCTACAAAAATGTCCAGTTATCATTAAAACTTCAAGTTAAAGAGATCAAAAGTGTTTTTAAAAATTTTATATAATTTCCCACTAATAAACTAGTAGTATTTTATTAATAAATAACCAATAAATTTTACCACCTAGAGTTATTTAATCCAAATATTACTTACTTCCTTTCTGCTACGTAGGGCACAATCTTCTAGAGTTTCAGCAGCTTCATACTTGCCTTGACGCCTATACAAAGCCCCCAAATTCTTAAGAGTTGTGGTAACAGTAGGAGAATCAACTTTCGCCGCCTTGTGCCAACCCCCATATTCTCCGTAAGGTACATTTTCTTTATTTTTGGCTTTGTTCTCTTCACGTTCTTCGGCTACTTGCCAAATTGGTTTATTCTCACCTAAAATTAAATACAAAAACATTCTCCAATTAAACTTTGAGCATAATATTTTTCTGTTATTTTTTGAATATTGCAATTTAATTACAGTGAAGTCGTTCCCTAGAAATGTTAATTCTTATATCGTTTAGTAAACATTATCACATTTAGCGGCATTTTACACTAACCAGCAAAAAATCGGGCCACCAACAATTTGACACATTTGAACTACTTGAATTTGATGAGTTTTTTGTTAACTGTAGGACAATTCTTTTGGAGCAATACTGTGGTTAAAATGTTGATGCCGAGTTAAATATGAAAGTATACGGGGTGTATAAATGTTAAGTTGTTTTTAACTCGAAATTTGAAATGCTGCAACTGCATCACCATGCTTTATGTACATTTTCCCTGGCAATCAAGTACATAAGTGCAGTGTAAATCTTTATATACATCAAACCTAGTGAAAATATATAATTAATTCAATTTCAATCAACATATGGGCAGTAAAGAATAAAAAAAGCGGAAAGCAAAAAAAATTAATTAATTAGTAGATTACTTAGACACACACACATGTATATATCTTACCTGAAAACGAAGTCCTTCAGTGAATAAGTTTCAGAAGTATTAATCGTGGATGGAAAGTAGAACTTTTAGTAGAAGGCAAAACTAAGTTAGATGTTAAGTTGTTAAAAAAAAACCTTTCAAGCTTAATTTTTATATTCAACGTTAATTTCAAGTAAATAACTTCAATTTTGAATGTTTATAGAAACTATTTTTTCGAAAAAAGTATACAGGGTGGACAGACTAAAAATAAGTTCGCAGTTCTACTCCCCCGAGTGGAAATACAAAATTTTGAGATCGCAACCCTGGTATTTTCCGACCTATGACATTTGACAACCAGCCAGTTTTACGCAAATAGAATGAACGACTCCTTCTACTATTTGTGCCCCTTTTTTTAAAACAACTGTATTTGTGTAACTCTTTATGCAATTCTAGTGAAAAATAATCAGGGTGTTTGAAATAAATTCAAAAGACATTTATAAGGACAGAAAACTTTCTATTTCCGCCGGGGGGGTTAAAATTCTAGAAAAGTTCCTGGCCACCATGTATTTAATAGTTTATTTACATTATTAACTCTAGTTCAACTTTCAAAAAGTCAATTTACAAATGGAATCAAGCTTGAAATAAAAAATTTTGAAAAGATACAAACTGACAGGTTTCTGTTAAATAAATAACACAATACATAGTTGAAAAAATATTTAATGTTGTGATACCTTTTCTATAAAACAGACAAAATAAAAACATTTGACCTTTTCAGGTCCTATAAATTTATCACCGATAAAAAAAAGGAACTGAGAAAACTTTAAAAAATATTGCTTCCTACCCCATTCTTGCATGCATTAATCTATGCTACACAATAACAGCCTTAAGAAAGCTACCAGAAATACTTTTTCTCACTCAAACATATTTTTACGTATAGATCTGTTTAGTTAACTCAAAAACGTCATTTTTATAATAATAACTAATTAATAATATAAAGTAAGACTGCACTAGGATTTTTGACAGGTTTCCTATTCGGAATGTAGATTATGTGGAATGTAAGAAGAAACCCCCATTCAAATACTTGAGGAATGCATGGAACTACATAATCCCAGGATAACTCCTGGGTAGAAGAGGAAGGCTTGCCTGAATTTAAGCCTACGGATATCCTAAAATTCCTTCAAAGAATAGGACGAAAGGAGCAGCTGGCATCTGAGACTTTCCTGGGGAAGTGAGTAAAGGAATGGAGACAATAGAACTTTTAGGACTCGGTGAATGTTTACCCCAAAAATCATGAATACATACTTAAATAGATGGAGTAGTTCAAATGTAACATTTTCTAACCAGCCCACTAATAACACGATTATGCAGTTGATTGCATAGTTCAAATGTCACTTTTTCCTTCCTGCTCAATAATGGCATAATTCCAAAGTTTTTAAATTATTTTTGTATAGTAAATTGAACAAAAGTTCATCAATATTGAAGTTTTTCTCAATTTTTCATTAATTTATGTCAAAAGACCCAATAATAGCATGTTATTTATCAAAAAACCATACATGGATAATATTATGTCAATTGAATGTCACACATTTAAATAATAGTCAATATTTAAATTCAAACCCATGATTACGTTGCCTAATTTTGCTGCTTCCAAATTTTAGGCAAAGCTAACTGTCATTTAAAACAATGACTTGATTACTGGACATCATATCCTGAGGAAAATGGGAAAAGTCTGTAAACCTTTGTGCAGAAAATGTTAACCAAGGGATGAAACACCTACTCTCATACTCTGCTTCTATGAAAACTTAAAAGAACTTTGAAAGAAGCTCTTTGAAGAGGAAATAATACAACCATTAGAACTATTCAAAATCCCCCAGTTAAATTATTGGCCTATATAGAACTTGGGCTGTTGAGCACAATCCAAACGAATGAATGAGTCTACTCTTATTATCAAAAATACTTTTCTATTCATTCTATTAATCGTACACCGATATGTTTTTTTTAACATAAGCAGTTCTATCGCAAAAAATAAACTACTTTTTAAATAAAATCTAAAAAAAGTGATGGAAGTAGTTAGGGTAGCTAAACGGATTATCTCTTCTCACCGTCAATAGTTCCAAATTCCCGTTCGTGTGCCCTGTTAAGGATCTGCTTGTAGAGAACTTCAGCTTCTTTGTATTTGCCTTGCTTCAAATAACAAGAAGCCAAATTGTTCATGGTCTTGCTGACGTTCGGATCGTCGGCTCCTAATCTTTTTTCGTAGATTTCTAACGCCCTTTGATAATACTTTTCTACTTCTTCGTATTTGCCCTGAAATATGGTTACCCTCAAAAACGTTGTGCTCGAATTAAATTAAACATATTGATACATACAGGGTAGGCTCTATTTTAATGTTCTCCATTAGTATCTCGTAAACCATTTATAATGGTTTACCAGGTACCAAAAAAAAATCATTGAAATAGTCTCCATTTGAAATAAAAATTTACATACCTGATTTTGACAAAGTAAGGCTAAATTATTCAATTGCTTAGCTACATCGGGATGTTCCTTTCCAAGTACTTTCTCCCTTATGTCTAGAGCTCTTTTACACAACGGTTCGGCTTCTTTGTACTTTCCACGTTTACCATACAACACAGCCAAATTGTTTAACGTAGCTGCCACCGCTGGATGATTTTCTCCAAGAGTTTTTTCTCTTATTGCTAGAGCATCATTAAGAAGGTTCGCAGCATCTTTATATTTATTTTGATCTCTGAAAAGTCACAATATTCGAATAGTTAAAGGGAGTGGAATATTAAAAATGTTCTTTTCCAGTTATTTTCATGTTATTCATACAAAAGCAAATGACACTACTGCTATGTATGTATGTATGTTCGAGCATAACTTCTTCTTTTATCAAACCAATTTCAATAATTCCTTTTGCATTTCATTCAGTATAGATCCAAGGTGTATTGGATCAAGGAATTCGAAGATACACTAATAAAACAATCAAAATCAAATAGAAAATGTATAGTTATTGTGGTATTGATAAGATTATGACAATTCCAAAACAAGATAGGTACCTTTATTATGATCAGGGACGAACTACTATAGCTCCAAGGTTGTCCCATCATAATTTCACCCCTTGGACTTGGATTTTCACCAAGAAAACAATCAATATAAAATGGGAAATATTGTGGAAAGTATTTCAAAATTTTCTAATACAAAGAAATACATAAAAAGAGCAATACTTTCTAGATCATCGGACAAATAAATATGATAATTATACAAAATATTTACCTGTAAACAAGAGCTAGAATGTTAAGCATAGTAGCCACGTCAGGGTGGTCGTGGCCACTGGTTTTTTCTAAATCTTCTAAAGCTTGCTTACAAAGAGGTACCGCCACTTCGTATCGACCTTGAGAAGCATACTGTATAACTAAATTATGAAGAGTTCTAAGACGAGCTGGGATTTCATAGCCCGCATTAACTTGTTGAGACAGTTGTAATTGATTCGGTGGTGTAGGAGACATATCTGGAAAGAAACAATAACAAGTATGAATATTCCGAAAGAGTTTTATGTTGAGTATTCTTGTTGGAAATGTAGACGTGGAGTAGTGATTTTTCCTCTAAAACATACCTGGAATTCTTCACCTACGTCAGCTAAGGTTTAATAAAAAATGATAGGTTCGCCTAAAGTTTTAAGTTAATAAAGATTACTTACTATGCCTGTCGTCTGTATCGTCATCTGGAAATAGATCTACTACTGGATCGGGTTTTTCGCTCTTCGAATGTTCTGATGCGTTGTCGTCCGTTACGTCTTGGTCGTATTTGCTTACAGAACTCATAAATTCAAGATGACGTTTGTCTTCTTCTAATTGGGCGACCATTTGTTCACTAGATTGTAATCTCTGTTGAGTGGAAGCTAGTTCGTCACGTAGCCAAGCGTTTTCTTGACATAATCTTCTAACTTGCGTACGTAATTTTTGTTTTTCAGCTTCTACTAATTGTAAGTGTGCGGCTAAGGCCATAATCACCTTTAAATAAAAAATTTAAAAAATTATGGGATGGGGTTTCTTGACATGAAAAGTCGACTGATAGACTCCACGAAACCACAAAATTGTAAATATTAAGCTGAAATTTCAACAGAGTACTCTTAAAAGACTAATCTACGAGTAAAAAAATTAGCAATATAGTAACATAACGAATTTTTATTTTACAATTCATCAAAGTGAGGGTAGTGAAAACCTTTGAAAAACGCAAACTCTGAAAAAAGTATTCCTAACTTGAGAAATTGGATAGTTACAACGTTGTAATGGGTACCAATATATTCAGGATGAAATTTTACAGAAAAGAATAATTTTTTGAAATAATATTTCCAAAAATGACTAATTAATAATTAAAAATGATAAATATATATCAATTGAGAACATAAATATTACCTGTGCTTCTCCAAGTCCAAGTTCTATCATATCAGCGCTCTGCTGCACCAGACCGGCTCTTTCGCTAACTACAGGATCGGGGGCTTCATGGAGGCTATGTAAAATTCCTGTATGTTCTGATCTTAAGGCCTCCAATCCTTGAGCAACTGTTTTCACAGCGGCAACAATTTCTTCTTGTGTCATTTGCGTCATTTTGCCGTAGTTTTCTATCTTCTTGCTATAAAATGTGAATAAAAATGTTAAAAAAAATAAAATTCAATTTGTAACTTTTTCCATTTCGATCTTCTTGGTATAAAGAAAAATATTATAAATGCCTATAACCAACCCCATAGGGCATATTATGTGGGACATGCTGCATATAATTTTACGGCGTGGTTTATGTAATTAGCGATATTTTTCATGAGAAGATTATTATCGAAATTTCAAATAAAAGGGCAACATAAAAAGCATCATATCGTTCACAAACTACTAATACTGGGGTGTAAGTGTGTGTGTGTGTGTGTTAGGGGTAAAGTGAGCCTCATTCAACAAAACCATAAAAGAACAAGAGCACCTATTTTGGGTTCTTAAACAAAATCATATCAAAAAAGCTTTTAATATTCAATCTCAAATGTATTCAGAGAGGTCTGAAAATTCTTGCAAAGCGCATACTCATAAGTTCGTATCAAATCCCATTGTTTTATTGTGTGCAAATATATCAAAGCAAAACATAAACTTTTTTTACAGTTATCTAACTAATTCCTTTATATCAGACATATAGTTGTGAGTGTGGACTAGATCTGGAAAATATACAGGATGGAAAACAAAGAATCCAATTCAATCATCACTTGTGTGAAAATGAAACATTTAATAATGACAGTTAAGTTTTGTCTAGAACTTGCCAGATACTGTAAATTTTTTGCCTGTCTACTGATAATTTGGGTAATATATATCCCAGATTAAAGTATTATTTAATTGATAAGTTTATGTTGGAGATAAATGTGCAGGTTTAGAATAATATAACTATTTGTTGTATTTTGATAACTATCATCTATAAATAGTTATATTATAATATATTTCATAACAACATAATATTTGTAAACACTTCCTTAATCAATTATATGAAAATAAAACAAAAACAACAATAAAACAATGGGAATTCTTATTCAGCAATAATTGTCTACTAGGTACCATCTAGCACACTCATCATTAGATTATTTCGGCAGGTTTTAGCTTTAAAAAAAAACGTGTAATCATTGCAAAATAACCCAAAATAATGACCAATATAATAATTAAAATTTTCCATGGAGATTTTCATTAATTAACTCATCTGGATTAGAGGTAACAAACCTTTATTGTTTGCATTTAATTTGCTTACTAATACATCTGATATCAATAGATTGCAATGCTATCAATGTAATTCCGCAACCTTATTATACAATACAGGGTATCCTGTTTACGATTACAGTAGATAACAAATTAATAAATCCCAACAAAAGGTCTGATGAAAGTTTTGCTTATATATGGTCTCTCTCTATATATCTAAAACACAAATTCAACTTTGAGATACAGCCTCTTACTCTCCTAATCAAACACCCAGTAGACTGATATGATGGTAGTTTTAGTACACATATTTTCCTCTTTGCAGCAAATAATGTATTGTATCTGGACACTTAAAGTAAAATCCTGATCATAGTTATGAGCTGAGTAAGAATTATTTTAATGTATCAAAGCTATTTTTTAGATTACACGCTTTTTAAAAACATTTTAGCTAATTACTGTGAGACAAAAAGGTACACACAAAACAAAAAATAAAGCGTAAAAATAAAATACAACTTACATCCTATATGCATTGATGGTTTTAGACATGTTTCAAAAACCTCTCTTGATTGGTCGGTTGTACCATTACCAAAAATGCAAATGTACAGATCCAAGCTAAATAAACTCGATTGATTATAAAATGTTTGATTATTATTTTTTATTAAAGCACTATTGTCCCTTTTATAGAATACTTTACTTTTAATACTTAGTTATCTGTAACAAAAATGTCCAAGTCAGTTACTGGAGCCATAATAAGGAATTTATAATATCAATGTTTGTTTTATCACTAGACTTACATGTCAAAATTAAACGGGAATAAATAGAGAGAGAAAAGGATGATAATCAGTAAAAAATAATGAAAAAGCATGTTGTATATAACCAGATAAACATATATAAAACACTCGTAAACATTTGTGTAGATGACTCCATTAACTGAATTGTACTCTAAGTAGTTTCAAATATATGTTATGATTATATTGATTGTATGTTTGAAGTGGTGACACAAACTAGATACAAAATAAATGGAATTGTAAAATTTTCTAATCCTAACATTACAAGACCAGATGATAGTTGAACATTTTGGTAATATTTTAGGAGAAAGTTTGTTGTTAAAATTTAAGAATGATTAATTCATCACTGATATTAAAAAAGTTTTACGAGGACAAAATGTATATATGCTGCAGCTTGTCCTTTTATGGTCTTTAAAAAAACGTATCTAAATGTAGTAGTTTTGTTAGTGTTCTAATTAACATACATTGCAAGATTATTTTAATGATGTATATATACACTGAAAAATAACTTTTATGTTAAAATGTAGCCAATTAATGTATTTTACAGAATTATTATTTCAAAGTCAAATGTGCACGAATCTGAAGTAGTTACACAGAAATTGGTTTTATTTTGAACCAAGTATACCTTCTTTTCTAGACATTAAAGTTTATAGTCTAATAGTTTTATGAAAACTGTAAATAAATTAACTTTTGATCATTATCATTGTTTATAATATGAATAATTCCGAACCAAATCCTATAATTTAGACTTTTGGATTATCTTTATCTAAAGATTTGGAAGATAATTTCATAACAAGTTAAGTTCATGGAATTATTGTTATTTACATAATATATGTGGAAGATGTATATTTATGAAATAACATTTACTATCTACCTTGCAATTATATAAAAGTTCATTCCATGACAATGATAGATATCTACAAAGAATAATCCTCTTGTTATTTATTATTCACTATGAATAAGCAGCTAATTTTAATGCTTATGAGACAGAAGATAATTAGAAGTATTTTAGGTTCTAAATACCGCTAAACAGTCAATATAAAGAGCCTTGAACAAGAGGAAACCATTCTGCTGATGAAAAACTTTATATATAGGTACCTTTCATTTACTCAGCAGCACATGATGTACAGAAATATTCAAGGTCTTCAGATTTGATACATATTTAAGAAAACTTTAAAATTTCTTTTTTTTTGCGAAATATGAGAGGTATTTAGGAGTTGTCAACTGTACTATGCACTGATTCATACATGCATGACGTTTAGTAATCGATTAAATTATGGAAGACAAAAAAATATGTACAAAGTTATGTAGGTACTTACATTACTACTAGGTAATTCTTAATACCAGTACGCACCCATGAAATATTTTTGGAACACAATAAATAGTGGTTGTTTCTGTTCCTGCTTTTTGATTGACTTTTTGACTGACTGCTCACTCTCTACCTTTAGTGGTGCGTTGCAAACTTCACACGTTCTATGTGTATGTGTTTTAGAATGGTAGGTATCGATTTTTAGTCACAGTGATTAATGTTCCGATCACTGCGGATTTTAAAAAGTTACTCAAACACTAATCAATCAAGATAATTATATAATCAAATTTAATTGATAAATATTAGTTTATGAGATTGAAGTGATTGCAAATAATGAACGTACTAATTTTAAAATAATAATTCAAAATTTAAGTTTCTTGATATGGTTGGCTGTACTGAAGTTAACTAATTTTGACGTTTAAAGTAGAAAGCTTTGTGCATTGCAGATTTCTTTAATAACATACAAACATTCAGCTATTAATCGCTAGATGTCTCAGGTCTAATAAATATTTATAAATTATTAATAAATATTTTATTTGCTTTAATGGTCTGATGATGGAAATATATTCAATAAAGCAATTGCTGGAGATTATTTTGAATTTAATAAAACTTTAGGTTTATCAATTTCAAAAAATTGAACAAAAAAGGCAGGTCCGTAATTAAAAAAAACCAAAGTTTATGTAGAAGAATATTTTTTTCACTTTAGTTTAATTATCATTCAAATATGCAGTTTGTTTACGGATACGAACCAAATTCCCCATAAACAGTTTATTACTCATTATTTTCTCATATCTAGGTATTCTCATCTTAAATATAATCTCCTTTATTCTTAGTCTATAAATTGTTGTTTTAATCCAACGAACTTCACACCCAATTAAATATGATAATTGTACCTGACCATGATGATGCGTGTCAGAACTAAACTAAATTTATAATGAATCAGTAAATATATTTTTATTCATTGCAATTATAAATCTTTCGTCGAAAAATATACAAGGAACTAGCGGTGTAGTCTGCGTGTGTAGAGAATATCAAGTCATGGGACTCCGTCAGAAGTGAAAACACCAATAAATGAATCCCTTTTGAAAATTTTATCGTAAGCCCATCGTTTTTACAAAAAAAACTACACATATATACACAGTATACATATAGCTCATGGAAAGCGTGACGATGACTTATGCAACACTATATACGCTTCATTGTTAATTGTGTTGCATAACGAAAAGTATTGTGTGTTGCATAAAAGCGTGACGAATGGCCAAAATATAGGTGCTCAATGCGCCTAAAGAAGTTTTCACTTCAATAAATCCATCCTCTCTGCATAACAACAACGGAAAGTAAGACAAAAACTTTGGTTTAGCCGGAACTATTTTAATTAAATAATAAAATTTAAAATTCATATTTTTAGAGCAGTTAAAAAATTAATAGCTGTCTGCATTTTGTGTTAATGGTGAAACCGAATCTTCGAATGTTTATGCGTTTGGTTGTCAATTTTCAATTCAAATTAACTACTACAATAATAATTTAGGTCTGCAAATTAATGATAATTTTAATATTTTGCTCCTTTTAAATTGAGTAAAGGATTTTTAGAACTGGGAAATTTAGATTACTACAGATATAAACGAATTGCTTTTTTAAGTGATAACTTCTTTAGGCGCGTAGAGCACTTTTTTGGGTGAAGAAAAAACATGGATTTTTCGTCATCGTCACGCTTTTATGCAACACACAATACTTTTGGTTATGCAACACAATTAACATAATGATGCACACATCATCGTTACGCTTTCCATGCGCTATATGGATACTGTGTATATATGTGTACTTTTTTTGTACAAAAATCCATTTACGATGGGCGTACGAAATTTTTTTTAAAAGGGATTCATTTATTGGTTTTTTCACTTCTGTCGGCAGTCCCATGACTGGACTACGTTTTTTTTCTTTTATGTAGTTAATTGTTAGACATAAGCAAAGCAAAGCAAAGAAAATTTATATATGTAAAATTTTCCCTGAATCAATTGGTGATCATTAGAACATTTTTCGGGTATTAGGTACTAGTACTAGGTACATGGAATAATAAAGAAAACAAAAATGCTAACCCAAACAAAAAGAAGGAAAAGAAAAAGAAACAGATAAACATAGCGACTTGGAACATCAAAACAATGTTAAAACCAGGCAAAATGGAAGAAATTGACAGAGAAACGGCAAAATATAATATTGATATCACAGCAGTTGAAGAGGTTAGATGGGAGAAAAATGGAGAAATAACGAAAGGTGAATATACATTTTTCTACAGTGGAGAGAATAAACAAGGACATAACGGAGTGGGGTTTTATGTTAGAAAGAACATTAGAAGAAATATAATAATCTTTAAACCAGAAAATGGAAGAATCGCAACAATAAGATTAAAAATGAGGAAGAACACCATAAGCATAGTAAATATTTATGCACCAACAGAAACTGCAGAACCGCACGCCAAGGACAAATTTTATGAAGTTTGCGAAGAAATACCAAAGAAAGACGAAGGAGACTCAAACGCAAAGCTGGGTAAAGAAACATACTTAAGCTTAAGAGAAATAATAGGTAACGAAAACAAAACTAACGATAACGGTCAAAGACTCTGCCAGTTAGCTGGAATGATGAATACTATCAACTTAGTTCATACACCCCAAAAAACACAAAGTAACCTGGAGGGACCCAGGAGGAAAAGTTGAGAACCAGAAAGACCACGAGAGGTATCTGCAAAAAAACCATAGACAAAAGAACGTACAGAGGCGCAAACGCAGACACGGATCACTATCTAGTAATGACAAAAATGAGAGGACTAAAAGATGCAAAGAAATGAACCGTGGAGAGTTTAAGAACTGAAAAAATATGGAAACAATATGAAGATAAAATGACAGCAAATATTGAAAATCAGACACTTATTACATCA
Source organism: Lochmaea crataegi (assembly GCA_947563755.1). Lineage (NCBI taxonomy): Eukaryota > Metazoa > Arthropoda > Insecta > Coleoptera > Chrysomelidae > Lochmaea > Lochmaea crataegi. The sequence goes on along the minus strand of OX387434.1, from coordinate 2,410,899 downwards.
GATATCGAAAATAGTTGGGAAAAAACAAAAAACGTCGTATTGGAAGCAGCACAGCAAATAATAGGGAAGAAGAGTGAAGAAAAGGAGAAAAAAGAATGGTGTGACCAACAGTGTGAAGAAATAAGAAAACAAAAAACACTTCAAGGTTAAAGTGGATAAATACAAACCAAGGATCGGACAGAAGATCATACGAGATAATCAGAAGTAGGGCAAATACAAAAATAACAAAAATTACTGGCTAAATGGAAAAATAACAGAAATAGAGGAAGATAGGCGTAACAATTAACCTAAAACAATTCTACAAAAAGATAAAAGCACCGACCAAATATCCCAATAAAATGAGGGGAACAAAAAATGAAAATGGCGTAACAGTATATGAAAGCACGGAAATGATAAAAATATGGGAAAAGTATTATAGCAGAATGCTTCATGAAGATGATGTCGAGGACCCCAGGGTAGCAGAAGACTTAGTAGCAGATCCAGAAAACGGAATCACGTTAAACTGCCCCTCTGAAAAAGAAATAGTGACTAAAATAAAAAGAACTATCAACGGAAAAGCTACAGGAGAAGACAAAATAGCAGCGGAGATGTTGAAGTATGGCGGGACAGAAGACAATATCCAAACTGATACAACAAATTTGGGCGGGAAATATAATGCCAAACGAATGGAACACTGGAATAATAACATAAAGAAGTCTACAAAAACTATAGATCAATAATCCTACTTAATACCACCTACAAAATACTTGCAAACATAATAAATCAAAAACTGAAGGCATACACAGAAAAAATAATAGGAGACTACCAAAACGGGTTTAGACCAGGAAAATCAACAGTAACAGCAATACACACCATCGAACAAATCCTTGGAATACAATAATGCTCTACAAGTCATTTTTATAGACTTCAGGAACGCATTTGACACTATCATAAGACACAAGATTATAGAAATACTAGGAATCCCAAAGAAGCTTAGGAAATTGGTGGAAATGACCTTACAAAACACTAAAGGGAAAGTAAAATTCCAAGGTGAGATTTCAGAAGAATTTAAGATGAATCAAGGTGTGAAACAGGGAGACTCAATTTCTCCAACACTGTTTAACCTACTACTTGAATCAATTTTAAGGAATGCAAACTTGAACGAGAAAAATATTATAGTGAACGAGACACAGTTAATTGTTTATGCCGACGACCTCACCATAGTGGCTAGAACTAAGGAAAGTCTGATAAAAGCAGTAGAGAAGCTAGACGCAGAGGCACAAAGATTCGAGCTACGAATAAATGAAGACAAAACAAAAAATATGCGAGTGGGGAAAGAAAAACAGAACAATGATACTCACTTAAGAACCAAAAATTACAAGTTTGGAATTGTATCAAGCTTCAATTATTTAGGAACATCTATAGGACAAACTTGTAAAGAGAAGATAAAAGAAAGAATAATGGAAGGAAACCAAATTCTTGGCCAGTCATTACTTACGCACTCGAAACAACAACTGTAAACAAAAAAAAAGAAGAAGATCTAAAAATAATAGAAAGGAAAATATTGAGAACAATACTTGGGCCAGACATAACAAGAGATGGAGAAAGAAGATTAAAAAGAAACATAGAAATAGAAATGGAAACAGGTGGAGAAAATATAGTCCGATATATAAAAGCAAGGAGACTGGAATGGATGGGACACATTATGGGAAGAGCACCAACAGAAATATTAAAAAGAATAACAACACGGGTTCCATTGAAGACGAGAACAAGAGGAAGACCACGAAGCAGATGGTGGGATCAAGTAGAGGAAGATATAAAAGCATTGAAAATCAGAGACTGGAAAACAAAATGCAGAGTCAGAAGAAAATGGAGATCTATAACAAATGAGGCCAGGGCAGATAAAAGATTTATAGTCGCACTGATATAAGAGGAGTGATCCACCTCGTCAATAGGATTAAACAGAGCTCTATAGAGCTAGCCATAGTCCCTCGGGATTGAACAGCCATGATGATGATTTGAAGGTGAAAGAATAATTTTATCAAAGAACTGATTTTGTCCTTATTACGAATTTTTAGCATTTTTCATGTCACAAAAATTTTTGTTTGTTGTAAATTTTGAATTTCACGATTTCAGTTTTCTTCATTCAATTCCTTTAATACTCGTAAATATCGATTTAAAATCCACTTATATTTATAAAATTTTCCTCTGAATCGATTGGTGCTCATTATAACGTTCTAACTTTTGAATTGTAGGAGTTATTTATTATTCCAGAATTTGTTTTTTTTACTATGACATTTTATAAAATGAAAACCCTTCAGGTTGTAGTCTCGTAAATTATTTTCCCAGTAGATTGGTCTTTTTAGAATACTTTCCCAAAATTTCAGTCTTACATTCATAATTTGCGGTATTACAGTACTTTTTATGTTGAAATTGCGTTTTTTTTTATCACACTATTTGTAGGTTAAAGAATAATTTTATCAAAAAAACTAAGTCAACCAGCTTCTGTGAAAAAACTGTCCCATTATAAAACCTCGCTATTTAATAAACTAATTAATCGAAGCACGATATCTTTGTTTTGACCGGAAATCTCACTGGGGTTTACTTCAATTAACAATAATTGCGCGCAACCTTCTGTGAACGCTCAACCTGACCACCCTGTATGTAATATATATAAATAAACGGATGAAATTTACAGAAACATTACAATAAACGAATTCTTAGGTGAGAGGTTAAGAAAATTGCTTACAAAGTGATGGTTTCTATAAACTTATTCGCGTTATTTCTTTGTTGTGGTTTAACTGATTTAGTGTTTTCGGCCGAGCAGCCAAATGTGATTGTTATTATAGCTGATGACCTCGTAAGTGTAATATTTATATTATTCAAGCCTTCTCTAATTAAATGTTGATCATAATTGGGATGAAAAATTGGATTCTCCGGATATTGTAAAAATAAAAGTGTTAAACGTCAATTTTATTTGTTATAAAATTTAATTATTTCACAGTGTTTGTAAGTGGGAGATATTTGTCGATTTTACTAAATTTTTATTAGATTAATAATATGTTATAAACATAAAACCTGAGATGATAAAAATTTGTGAGTGGCTGTAAGAACCAGATTTTTTGGAAAAAATAATTATAAATATTCTATAACAAGTTCTTAGTTTGAGAAATGGTTCAAAGATATAAGAGGCTTGTCTTTAATATTTTGTATTTAGAGCTAGTAGATTACTTTTAAACACTATTGGTTTTCAAAGTATTCTCTACGAAGAGAAATGCATTTTTGCTTCATTTTTTAAACTGAACATTTTAGGAGGAAACTGGAAATTAAGATTTCCTAAATGTTTGCAACTTTCACTACAGATACGTCACATACTTAAAGATGAAGTTAGCCACTTTCTGATTTAGATGTTTTATGAACTAATAGCCTGTCTTCGAAAATTGTAAAAAATTATTGCGCGAAAATTCTCTCGGCTTAATTCCATTCTCATCAACTTTAAAAATTCACTTTGGGTACAGCTATAAACGAAGAGATCTGAAAATTTGGCGTTATTAAGGCGCGCTTAGGCGTATCCAGTATCTGGCGCCAGTCTCAATTTCACTGCCCTTAAAAAATGAATTCGAGAAAAATTCGAATGTTAAAAAACAAAATTGTAAAAAACATGTGTATACTAAAAGAAGAGCTAAGATATATGTTAGATGAAGAAAGTCAAAAGAAGAAGCGAATTTGGCTGAGAAAATGGATCAGTGACAGAGCTATAATAAAGCTTAAAAGTTTCTTTTTCTCTGAATTTACGCGCCATTTTATGAAATAAACAATAAACCTTCGTAGGTTATTACAGCCAGATAGCGACTAACACCAACGTGTTCAGCGACCAGTGTTACCAGCTCTCAAAAAAATTTCCCCCTAAAGCTCCAACCAAAAACCCCTACAATGACTGGGAAACTCCCCTAAAACAATATTATTAATCAAATAAATAATTAATTGTTATTACATGATTACAGCAATCCACGGTAAGAAAAATATAATAGAATAACTACACCTTTTAAGTCTGGATCTGTTTCTCAAGTATTGGAATATTTTGGACAATATTGTTAAAGAAAATAAATTTTCGAAGTTAAAAAAACCCTAAAAATATAACACCCCTAAAAAATCCCGTTTGACTTTTAAACCCGCTAAATTTGGGGAGAAAACCCCTAAGTTGGCAGCCCTGGCTCGCGCTGGACGGGCACACGATGACAGTTGCCAGTGCTGGCAGACCAGTGAGACTAGGACCGTTCGGCAATGTTACTCCAATCACTCCGAACACTCCTCCCTACTGTTATTACAGAACGAGTACCAGGAGCAGTCTTTAAATCGTTCGTTTACAGTGGAGTGGTGTGAAAAGAGTTGCTCGTTGCTCCAATTGTACCTCCTCGGCGAGGTAGGGTTTTAGGAGTGAATATGCGCATTTGGATTACCGGACAAAAAATAAAATTCCTATGTATCTTAGGTTAGGTAATAATTATTCATATTTTATAAAAATTCTAAAAAATAACCACAAAAATATTACACCGAATGACATTTGTTTAAATTTGACGTTTGATAGATGTCCCTCGTTTGACAGTTTGAGAGTTCGGTAATAATAAAATGATCCTCTTACTCTACGAGAAATCTGCTTCTGCTCCACTCCTTTCACTCTCCATTTCGGAGTTAATTGCCGAACGGCCCTACTGGCGCCAGCTACTACGTTATCTAAACGTGACTGTCAATTTTGACATTTGATATTTGTTGACGGGTGTCTACTATGTTGTTATATGCAACTCTTAAAAGACGACCCTCGTATAACGATTTAAGTTGGTTTAAAATGTTGTTAATTTTGATAACAATGCAAATTGTTTTCGAGACGTAAATAAAATAATAAATAACGCTTTCGGCGAAGTAGTTCATGTTGATCTTGATTTCGAGTATCGTGTATTTATTGCTTCTTTAATGAAAAATAATTGAACGTAAATAATGTACTAATTATAGTTTATTTATTATCTTATGTACCGTAATTAAATACCTTCTCAATTTATTTATTGTAAAAAAAACAACGAACCTCCGGTACAAGAGAATAAATTAGACATGCAGACGGGTCATGGCCTTCCCAACGCAAAATAATATTATTATTTTAACACTTAAATAAAAAATATTGGGAATTTCCCGTATACTTTAATAGAAAAATAATCTATGATTATATCAAGATTATAATAAATCTACAATATTTACTTTTTATCTTAGATATATCATCGTCAATGAGTTTTTGAAGTGAAAACTTCTTTAGACGCGTTGAGCACTTTTTTTTGGATGAAGAAAAAACATGGATTTTTCGTCATTGTCACTCTTTTATGCAACTCACAATACTTCTGGTTATGCAACACAATTAACAATGAAGCGAATATAGCGTTGCATAAATCATCGTCACGCCTTTATGCAACACATAATAATTTTGGTCATTCGACACGCTTTTATGCAACACACAATACTTTTGGTCATTCGACACGCTTTTATGCAACACACAATACTTTTGGTCATTCGACATGCTTTTATGCAACACACAATACTTTTGGTCATTCGACTCGCTTTTATGCAACACACAATACTTCTGGTTATGCAACACAATTAACAATGAAGAGTATACAGTGTTGCATACATCATTGTCACGCTTTTATGCAACACACAATACTTTTGGTTATTTGGGATTCATTTATTGGTGTTTTCACTTCTGTCGGCAGTCCCATGACTGCTCTACGTTTTTTTTAATAGGGTGGATTTAAATTACGAAAACATTTGATCACCATATTCTGAACGAACTACTATACTTTTCCCATGTATTGACATGTGAAAAGCTTTATTCGTTTCATTCGGGAATGTATTTCCAAAAAAACACTAGGAAACTTTATGTAATTTAATACAATTTGTAAGCAATAGCCCATTAAAACGAACGTGGATGTTAAAAATCTTCAGTGGAAACCTACTTTACCAGTATCAAGTTTATTGATTACCAAAAAAGTTTAAATTGATGTTTCTAGAGCCGAAATAAACGTCGGGGAAAAGTATTTTGGAGATATCCATTACATTGGTCGGCAAAATAAAATATTATTATGAATCTACATTGATTGTAAGAGAGTTTTCAATAATTTCTATACAATCTTAAAATGATTCTGATAAGTTTTGTTAATAAATATGGTGAACTTATTTTTAAAACGCAGCGGAGATACTTTACACTAGGGCTGGGCGATTATCAAAAAATATAATCGATTATCGATTATATAAAATAATCGAATATTTTCGATTAATCGATTAATCGAAGAGAATCGAAAATAATCGATTAATCGAAAATAATCGGTTAATCGGAAATAATAGATTAATCGAAAATAATCGATTAATCGGATATAATCGATTAATCGAAAATAATCAATTTTCGATTATTCGAAAATTTATTATTTTCCATTATTCTTGATAACGGCAGCTGGAGTTTCAACTAACATCGTGATCAAGAATTATTATATTTAACTAATTTTTTCCCAAACTCACGCCTCTAAAAAGATTGACAATTTGGAAGTTTAAGACTTAAAAAAATTGTCAAGATTTTCTTAAGGCATCAGTTAGGGAAAAAGTAATGAAATACAATAGTTCTTGATAACGATAGGTGGTAAAAGCTATCGTTGAAATAAAGTTTCAAAAGAACGATTGTGGTTTGATTCCTACAAAAAAACAAGATAAAGAGTGAGTATACCACAAGGAACATACAGAAGACATTGTGGTTTGATTCCCACTAAAAACAAACCAAATAATGAATCAACCACAAGGAACATACAGAAGATATTTGGAAGTACTTAATATTCTGATATTAAATTATGTTGAAATAATTATTCAGAAAATAAATTTTTTAATCGTTAAATTGAGTATTTCCGATTAATCGATTATTTTCGATTAAGAGATTATTTCCGAATATTCGATTTTTTCGATTAATCGACATTATTTTTAAACCGAATATTTTAGGATAAAACTGGAAATTAAGAATTCCTAATTGTTTGCAACTTTCACTGCAAATACGTCATATAACTAAAGATGAAGTTAGCAACTTTCTGATTAGATGTTTTATGAAATAATAGCCAGTTACAAAAAGGCTATTCGAATTTGAAGAACTGTCAAAGTCTATTATTATAATAAAATAAAAGCATTGTGTTAATATTTTTTTAGTTAAGTTTAACCCTTACTCTGTGGAATTAGAAAACAGACGTTGTGGAATTAGTAATTTTAATATTTACTAGTTATATTTTTTGTTACACTCCACAATTTTTCAATGATATTGACATTATTCTGTCATACTGCACGATTGGCACGAACACAACAGTTACAACGCCTCGTCAAAAAGTTCTTAAACTCCTAAGGGCGGTATTATAAACATGTCTTGAAGTTATCTTTGAATTTATTAGTCAAGTTAACTTTAGGTTTTAAAACGTCAGGTTTATAAAAGATCCATTTTTAAAATAATAAGAAGAAAAATAAAAAGAAGAAACGGGCAAAATTCGAAAAAAAAACAAAGTAAAAAACAAAATCAAAATATTCACAATATAATTAATTGAGGTTATAAATGCCAAATCGTTGACAGAACAGAACAACTATCAAAACTCTAAAACCAGGTTTTTCCACAAAGTTAACTTCAATCGATATCCCTTCCTCCAGACAAAGTTAACTCCGCCATTTTGAACATTGTGACGTCATTCTACAAGTTAACTTTTAGTTATAATATGTCAAAATAGTTTAATAATACCCATCCTTAGTCATTCAATATAAAAAGCAATATAACATAAGCACAACCTATTCTTAATAACGATTTTAAAAAAGAAGACGACAGAATTGAGGTCCTATGTCAATACTTATGTAGCTAACTTCTCTTCTAGGTAATGTACGTCAAAGCATAAATGGCTAACTATTTAAAACTATTTCAAATCGACATAAAAACCTTCTTCATTATGATTCTGTCACCACTAACTATTAACATTGAAGAAACATCATATTTTTGTTAAGTTTAACACATCAATACTTTTTACAGGGCTGGAATGACGTTGGTTTCCATGGAAGTGACCAAATCCCTACCCCAAATATTGATGCATTAGCCTATAATGGAATAATACTTAATAGTCATTATGTCCACTCGACTAGTACTCCAACAAGAACAGCACTTCTTACTGGAAAATATCCCATGCGTCTTGGTAAGCTATGGTCGCATTCATCCCAACGTAGCGCTACCGGAGGGAAAATAAATTTCCTGCCGAACGTGTGTTCTGTCAACCGATTGATATGAGAGCTGTGGTAGCAGTCGCCATTTTTCCCAAAATACTAAAAAACCATCACGGTTTTGTAGTTATTGACTTAATTACAGTTACCTGTGAAAATTGTCATATTTTAGTAAATTGTGTTATCAATAGATGTCGAAGATAATGGTGTAATACTATTATAACGCCTTACAATATTTTTCAAAGAACAGAGACCGTTCACTAAGAAGGAACAACTACTTCTCGGGCTATATGATATAACATACTTTAGATATTTGTATCTTTTTTTTTTTTTTTTTCGGGCCGAGATGGGAAACTCATGTTCGAATGGGTCCAGGACCCAAACAGTGTTGGAGATTTGTATCTAGAAAATGAATAAACACCTCTATTAAACTAAATTGGAATCGAATATAGATAAATAATTATTGAAGTCATATTATAAAATAAAATTAGGTTATGTTGTTATGTTATGAAGATTAGCACGTTCAGCAGAATTAAGAATCGCTAGATCACTCTAAAAATCGCTACTTTGTTGGGATGAACGCGACCTATACGATTTATTTCTTTCCTTGGAATGATTATTGGTTAATGAACCAATTTGATCCAAGGCCGTCTCTATGATTTATGTTTATTTGTACAATGAGCTTAAGCAATTTTGAAATGAATTCACAATTACAACTACAACTGCAATTACAATTACAATTACAATTACAATTACAATTACAATTACAATTACAATTACAATTACAATTACAATTACAATTACAATTACAATTACAATTACAATTACAATTACAATTACAATTACAATTACAATTACAATTACAATTACAATTACAATTACAATTACAATTACAATTACAATTACAATTACAATTACAATTACAATTACAATTACAATTACAATTACAATTACAATTACAATTACAATTACAATTACAATTACAATTACAATTACAATTACAATTACAATTACAACTACAATTACAATTACAATTACAACTACAACTACAACTACAAATACAACTACAACTACAACTACAACTACAACTACAACTACAACTACAACTACAACTACAACTACAACTACAACTACAACTACAACTACAACTACAACTACAACTACAACTACAACTACAACTACAACTACAACTACAACTACAACTACAACTACAACTACAACTACAACTACAACTACAACTACAACTACAACTACAACTACAACTACAACTACAACTACAACTACAACTACAACTACAACTACAACTACAACTACAACTACAACTACAACTACAACTACAATTACAAACTATAGTGGATATTTTTGGCTACAGGATTGCAAGGAACATCTTTCCTTCCTGCTGATAAAAGATCATTACCTGATGGAAAACTGTTACCAGAATATTTTAAAGTAAGAAAAATTTGTGCTTTATTATGTAATATTTTTAAAAATTAACTACTTATTTTAGGAACTGGGATATTCGACATACTTGGTAGGAAAATGGCATTTGGGTTATTCCAAATGGAATGATACCCCTCAGTTTAGAGGATTTGATCACCACTTTGGATTCTATAACAGCTATACTAGCTATTACGATTATTTAACAACTTGTAAAGTAAGTTTTTTCCTAATTAGAAGCACCCAAGTGTCTGATATTAATTAAACCAAAAATAAAAAAGTTATTCAAGTTCAAAATCTGTTTTTTTTAGTTTGGCGATAAAGAATACACCGGATTCGATTTACGAAACGACGGTAAATCGGCACACGAAGAAACCGGGAAATATGCTACAGACGTTTTTACGGATTTCACAGTCAAAACTATTACGGAGCAGGACAATACTAAACCTTTTTTCATTATGTTGTCTCATTTAGCTGTCCATGCTGGTAACGATGGAAAACTTTTAGAAGCTCCTCAAGAAACTATCGATAAGTTTACTTATATTGTAGATTCGAACAGGCGAACTTACGCAGGTTTGTTATCAACAAATTGTTATTAATTTAATTACCAATTTTTAGTAGAGCAAATAAATAAAGAAGACTATAATCTGGAAAGATTATAGTCTCAAAAAATTAGTGTGCTTTAGACCACACAACTGAAGTAAAACTTCTAAAGTATTTAATAAATTGAACAAAATATTAATTTATTATCAAGAAATCACCGTTCGCGTAACGCTAGCAAACTCGCAAACGAACTACTGACTGAGATTATATATTTCATGCACTGGCTATGAGAAGAGAGAAAGAAAATGTGCGCGCACAATGCTACAGTAATATACGAAACGTAACTCTCTCTCTCTCTCTCTCTTTCCATCTCCACTAACTCATATCTCCTTCTTAACTTTCGTTCGCCTCGCCCGATCACACTTTTCGTAACGCTCTTGTCGCGCATTCACCAGTTTACTCTCCAAGTCGTGCGTGCGTATAGAAGTTTTACTTCAAAAACATATTTATATTTAAAATGTTTACAGTCACATTTTTATAGCAAAGCAATATATTGAAAGTGTCAAGAGTCATCTAGTTACTTTTCAGTTACCAACCAATTGAATGTCCCAAATCAAATGAAGAAGTATAATAGGTACCCATAATAATAGAAAAACTAGTTAATGTAATTGTAATAATGGATCTTTTTGAAACTTTTGTCAATTTGTGTATTCTTTCAGCAACTTCATGTTTTGACCCATTCTTTTCTTGTTTCAGTTGCATGTACATATTTTGTATCACTTTTTGCGTAGATGGCGACAAAAACATACCAAATTTCTTTTTGTCTATTGTCTCAAATCCCTCCTCTTCACTTTCAGAACCTTGAGTAAAAAATTTTAACAACATAATATTCTTGTTTTGTAGATACAACAATCAATCAACTTACTATCTTTACTGCAGCTCACATCATTACTAACAGCAGTGGCGGCTCCTCGAAGGATACTAAGGAGGCTTGGCCTCCTCACCAATTTATCCAGAAAATTGCTTATTGACAATATTTGACCATTTTTCAAAGTAATGACCATTTTTGGACAGTTTTTGAAAATAAATGTCCATTTTTGACAGTTTTTAACAATAATTGACAATTTTTAACAATTTTTGACCATATTTTCAAAATTTTTGACAATTTTTCAAAAAACTTAACAATTTTTGACAATTATCAACTATTTTTCAGAATTTTGTTAATTTTTGACAGTTTTTGACAATTTTTCAAAAATTTTGACCATTTTAGACCGCATTTAATCATTTTTGACAATTTTTTCAAAATTTTTACAATTATTGACCGTTTTTCACAATTATTGACCATTTTTAATAATTTTTGACAGTTTTTGACAATAATTGACAATTTTTAACAATTTTTGACAATTTTTCAAAAATTTTGACCATTTTAGACGGTATTTAATCATTTTTGACAATTTTTTCAAAATTTTTACAATTATTGACTGTTTTTCACAATTATTGTCCATTTTTAATGATTTTTGACAATTTTTCTAAGTTTTGACAATTATTGACCATTTTTTGACAATTATTGACCATTTTTGACAATTATTGATCAATTTTGAGAATTTTTGAACATTTTTGACAATTATTGAGCATTTTTGACAATTTTTCAGATTTGGTGACAATTATTGACCATTTTTTCAAAATTTTGAAAGTTTTTAACAATTATAGACCATATTTCAAAATTTTTAATAATTTTTAACAATTATTGACCATTTTTATAATTATTGACTAATTTTTAATAATTTTTGACAATTTTCAACAATTATTGACCATTTTTGACAGTTTCTGATAATTACTGACCATTTTTGACAAATTTCAAAAAATTTGAGAATTTTTGACCATTTTTAACAATTTTTCAAATATTTTGAGTTTTTATAACGATTTTTGACGATTATTGATTTATTTTTCGAAATTTTGACAATATTGACTAATATTTTAACCTGAAACGATGCAAATTATTTTTACTCACAATTATTTTACAATTACAATTACAATACAATTTTTGACAGTTTTTGACAATTTTTCAAAAATTTTGACCATTTTAGACCGTATTTAATCATTTTTGACAATTTTTTCAAATTTTTTACAATTATTGACTATTACTGACCGTTTTTCACAATTATTGACCATTTTTAATGATTTTTGACAATTTTTTCAAATTTTTTACTATTATTGACCGTTTTTCACAATTATTGACCATTTTTAATAATTTTTGACAATTTTTCTAAGTTTTGACAATTATTGACCATTTTTTGACAATTATTGACCATTTTTGACAATTATTGACCATTTTTGACAATTTTTCAAAATTTGTGACAATTATTGACCATTTTTTCAAAAATTTTGACCATTTTTAGTAGGACATTGATAATTGTTCGAAAAACAGATTTCGAAAGCTTGTTGCCAATAAGTTGTTATAAAAGTTTTGAGCATTTATCAATGTTCGAGGGTTATTCGAATAGAATTTTTTTTGCTAATTATAGAAAAAAATACATAGTATATTTGCTTCTATAATTTCATTAATGTTCTCGTCAGTATTATGACCAAATCGTGACATTTTGAAATTTTAAATATTTGAAACGTCAAAATCGAAATAAAAGATGTGTCCATGGCAACGAACCTAATAGAGTGAATCCAATGAAATCAGTTAATTTGATCTCATGGTCTGTTTTCAGTGTAACGTTGTTCTGATTGGTTCTGTTCAATCAAATGACCTCAAATTAACTGATTTCATTGGATATCTACTAGAGCAAAAAAATTTCTATTTAAGTACATATTTCAATTTGAGTATTTGAATGCTTTCTCTTTATGGCGTTAAAGAGATCTACTGAATTGTTCAGACTTGTCAGAATCTGCAGAGCGCTCATACCTCCCTCCCCTGTCGACATTTGATTCGCCGTCCCTCTAGGTAGAGGCGTGCCCGAGATATCAACAATAACAATGACTTTTGAAATTCACCTTTTAATTTCTTTTAAATTATTATATAAATTGTTATAAAAATTATTATAATGTTGTGAGAAATTAATAAAGCCGATTAAAATGGTTAATAAAATAGTATTACCTGGTAACTTGACGTTCATTTATGTTTCTCGTCGTCATGGCCAATCCCACCAAATTTGATGAAATAAGCGAGCGAAAAAGATTCCATTTTTGACAATTTTTGACTATTTTTTAAAATTTTAACAATGATTGACCATTTTTCAAAATTTTTGACAATTATCGACCATTTTTCAAAATTTTAACAATTATTGACAGTTTTTGACAATTTTTACCATTTTTCAAAATTATTGACCATTTTTGATAGTTTTTGACAATTATCGACGATTTTTCAAAATTTTAACAATAATTGACCATTTTAGATAGTTTTTGACAATTATTGACAATTTTGGAAAATGTTTGACCATTTTTCAAAATTTTAACAATTATTGAAAATTTTTGACAGTTTTTGACAATAATTAATTAATTAATAAATATTCACCAATTGAGTTAATTCGGATGGCGTGGTTTGATTAAATAAGCGAGCGAAGAAGATTCCTTTTTTGCGCTAGAGCGTAAAGTAATAATCCTCGGCATTTGTCGACTTTACGATTTCCTTTGAATATAGTAATTAGTTATTTTACGCCAGACTGTAGAAAAAAGCATTTTTGACATACCATAATTCGATTTTCTCGACCACCCAATGCATTTACACCCTTTTTAGCAACCAATAATCCATCTGCTAAGATTAAAGCTTACCGAAGAAAATCAATGAAATGTTAAAATATGTGTCAAGTGAGTACAAAGTTTCGAAGTAAAAAGCGGAATGGAGAAGGTGAAGTTCATCAAGTACTCTTCAAAATCCCTTAATCAGAAGTTCCTAATAGGGAAACTTTTATTCATTATCGAATCAAGGTTACGAAGTATTTTCACTGAAAGAAAGAATAGATATTGAAACTAATAAAAAATTCGGTGTTTTTCCTTTTATTATACCATATCTTTAAAACACTGCATTTCGAGCTAAAAATTTTTGTCTAAAATTCTTTACATAAAAGAAAACTCTCCATTTTCGAGATTTTTAACTTTTTATTGCTTATTGAACATTTTTTTCATTGTAAGCTTTTTTTTAAGAATAAATTTCTAGTAACTGCAGATGTTTTCCAAATAATTTGAGCACAAACGATAGTTCTACAATTAAAAAAAGAGTAATGAAATTTGTTAATTTAATTTCATAACGTTTAATAAGACTAAGTACAAAATATTTCAACTCATGAATACAATTATTATGGAATATTTTTGAGCACTTTTTTTGGGTGAAGAAAAAACATGGATTTTTCGTCATCGTCACGCTTTTATGCAACACAAAATACTTTTGGTTATGCAACACAATTAACAATTAAGCGTATATAGTGTTGCATAAATCATCTTCACGCTTTTATGCAACACATAATACTTTTGGTTATGCAACACAATTAACAATGAAGCGTATATAGTGTTGCATAAATCATCTTCACGCTTTTATGCAACACACAATACTTTTGGTTATGCAACACAATTAACAATGAAGCGTATATAGTGTTGCATAAATCATCTTCACGCTTTTATGCAACACACAATACTTTTGGTTATGCAACACAATTAACAATTAAGCGTACATAGTGTTGTTGCTTAAATCATCGTCTCGCTCTGCATGAGCTATATGTATACTGTGTATATATGTGTACTTTTTACGATAAAATTTTTAAAAGGGATTCATTTATTGGTGTCGGCAGTCCCATGACTGGACTCTACGTTTTTTTTTTCAATTTTAGCGATGGTCTCAAAACTGGATGACAGTATTGGAGCAATAGTAGAAGCTCTAGACAGCAAAAGAATGTTACCAAACACTGTAATAGTATTTATCAGTGACAATGGGGCTCCGACGGTGGCGCCAACGTTTAGAAATTGGGGAAGTAACGCTCCTCTTAGAGGCGTCAAAAATACTCTATTCGAAGGTGGAATTCGTAGTGTTGGTTTTGTTTATAGTCCCTTATTGGTACAATCAGCGAGAGTTTCTACTGATTTAATACACGTTACTGATTGGCTACCTACTTTATTTTCCGCAGCTGGAGGGGATATTGGTATTTTGGATCCAGATCTTGATGGAATCGATCAATGGTCTAGTATGGTAAATAAATAATGATTATTTAAATATGCAGATTTATACCAATTATTTTTATAGGAAATAAATAAAGAAGGAAATGTAAGAATTAATACAAATCTATAATGATATCTTAAAAGATAACTTATATAATAATTATATGTTTTTTCAAGGTTTACGATCTGCCATCACCTCGAAACGACATTCTATTAAATATCGATGAAAAAACAAGAAACGCAGCGCTTAGATTTTATAATTGGAAATTAGTTGTTGGTAAGTTTAGAGTCTCTATGTCTCTAATCTCTATTTTGAATAATCTGATACTTAAAATAGGTTTACAAAAAAAAAGTGTTCTAACTCACAAATTTTGACTTAGGTGGTATTCAAAACGAAACTCTTGGAGCTCATTATGGAGTAGATGTACTGACAAATAGCGAAGAGCGAACCTACAATTTAGAAGCAGTAATAAACAGTCCTGCTGGAGTTATCGCTAATAAAATAAACTACAGTCCTTTAAGTCCGGAAGAGTATGCACATATTAGATCCACCGCTACAATTACCTGCACATCGAAAAAAAATCCATGCGATCCTGTAGGTTAGTCCTTTTTTATTTAAATACAGGGTGTCAATTTTAAAACTTACTCGTGAACGAAAAGAGATTTCAAAAAAATTTCAAAACCGTTTCTAGGGTAGACAGGGGGAACTAAAATGACATGAGAAAGAACGCACCCCCATCAACCCTCTATGCCCCACCTACAAAGATTTAAATGGCAACCCCCTACTCGTGATTCGTCGTTAGAAAGCCCCTTTCCAACGGTCTAAGTCATAATTATACAAGGTGTAACAATAAAGCAGAAAAATTTATTTGACAACAAAATGAAAAAGTGTTAAGTGTCGAACTACAAAAATGTTTATTAATTTATTAAATGTTCAATTAATTTATTAAAAGAACATTTAATACTTAAATAGGGACCGTATACTTGCACTTTCAAAGCGAAGTATCTTTCCACGATTAATTATAATTTTTGTTGTTAAATACATTTTTCTGCTTTATTGTTACACCCTGTATAATTATGACTTAGACCGTTGGAAAGCATTTTCTACAGGCTTTCTGACGACGTATTTAAATTTTTTTAAGTTGGGTAGGTGGGGCATGGGGGGTTGATGGGGGTGCGTTCTCTCTCATGTCATTTTAGTTCCCCCTCTCTACCCTAGAAACGTTTTTGAAATTTTTTTGAAATCTCTTTTCGTTCACGAAGTACAGCCCATTGTAAGTTTTAAAATTGACACCCTGTATATTTCAAACTATAAAATCGATGCAATCTCTTATATATTTTTTCCTTCTTCCTTTTTTTTTGCTATTTATTTTTTTATTTTTCTCTTCTTCTTCTCTTTCTATTTCTTCTTCTACATATTTTCGGCTCTATTTCAATCATTTTTTTCTATGTATATATTTTCAATATTTCTCTCTTTTCTAGCTTTATCCGTTTTTATTTTTCCCTTATTCTTCCTCTCTTTCTATTTAAAATTTTCAAATTCAAATTTCAAATTAGCCGTAATAGACGTGACAGAAGAAGAGGAAGAAGAGAGAAATAAAAACAGAAAAAGCTAGAAAAGAGGGAAATATTGAAAATATATACATGGAAAAAAATGATTGAAATAGAGCCGGAAATATTGGGGGAAATGGAAAGAGAAGGAATAACGAAAAATAAAATAATATTTCAATCTTTCTTTTTCTATATTCTATATTCATTTATTCATCTCTTCTTTTCTACCGTTCCTCATACCTTTTTCTATTCGCTTCTTTTAATTTGTTCTAATCATTTCTCTCTGGTTCTCTTTTTTATACCTTATCCATTCTTTAATATATTTGCTCTTTTCTAGCTTTTTCTGTTTTTATTTGTCCCTTCTTCCTCTTCTTCTTCTGTCACGTCTATTTTCGGCTCTATTTCAATCTTTCTTTTTCTATATTCTATATTTATTTATTCATCTCTTCTTTTCTAGCGTCCCTCATTCCTTTTTCTATTCGCCCTCCTTTAATTTGTTCTAATCATTTCTCTCTGGTTCTCTTTTTTATACATCATCCCTACTTTAATATATTTGCCCTTTTCTAGCTTTTTCTGTTTTTATTTTTCCCTTATTCTTCCTCTTTTTCTTCTTTCACGTTTATTTTCGGCTCTATTTCAATCTTTCTTTTTCTATATTCATTTATTCATCTCTTCTTTTCTAGCGCTCCTCATTCCTTTTTCTAATCGCTTCTTTTAATTTGTTCTCATCATTTCTCGATGGTTCTCTTTTTTAAACCTCATCCAATCTTTAATATATTCGCTCTTTTCTAGCTTTTTCTGTTTTTATTTGTCCCTTCTTCCTCTTCTTCTTCTTCTGTCACGTCCATTTTCGGCTCTATTTCTTTTTCTATATTCACCAGGTCGGTAACTGTCTTCAAATGTCTCTTCCCCAGTTTCAATAGCCTGGTTGAGAGGAGATCCCTGTCTACCTTGTTCAGTAAACTCTTTGTATGGAGGTGTCCTCCATTTTAGTTGGTGTTCCCTATCTATCCAGTTCTCGATTTCCCCTCTTATGCAATCTTTTGTTCGGTTCCGGACCTATAAAGTCTCCTTTAGACCCTTCTTTCTTTATACTCTATTTCTACTTTCTCCTCTATTTCATTTTTTCTTTTTCTCTTCTTTTCGTTAAGTAGATTGTAATTTTAGGCGGATCTTATTGCTTATACGACATTCCAAGTGATCCTTGCGAGGAGAACGATTTGGCCAAATTCTTTCCAAGTGTAGTGAGACAAATGAAACGAGCTCTAGTAAACTATAGAACCAGCCTAATGAGTCAATTGGACGAAGAAACTGATATAGACAACGCAGATCCGAAATTGTTCAAATATACTTGGAATCCTTGGTTAGAATGTACCAAACCTGACTGTCAATCACCACTGGATAATTCTAAATAATAAATTTGCCATATATAAGATTACTTACTACTAGTACCTTTTTTTAAGAAAAATAATTGTCAGTTTCATACTTTAGTGATTTACAGCTGCACTTGTAAAAATAATCACGTGTTGTTCAACGTACAAATGAGGTTGGTAATCATGCTAATAAAATTGTTTTATCCAAGCTATTTTTTTTATAGATTACAATATTTAAGAGCAAGTGTCACTTTTGACAGTAGACGTCGATTTGTAATGAAAAACTAAAAATATATATCCCAGGGTTGGGTATCTTAATTAGAAAGCATTTCTTCTGACCTAGCGCGTAGTATGCTAGCAGGCCGAGGCCTGGCATGCTACTAAATTTTTGGAAATAGATGGAAGACGTTAAGTTAAGAGAATTCAGAAATATCGAACGCTACAAGCAAAGAATACACCACTTAACAAGAAGCGAAGCTTCCGATCATTTTTTGTATGCGCATGTCTGAAAATCGCCATTTTTATAATAAGATACTTGTCATACTTCACTTTGTCGACCAATTATATCGCCGATATTTAAAAATTTCATCATTTTCTCAGTGTATTTACTAAGTTATCTGTCAACGTCGGTCTCTCAAGGTCATAAATTTTGGTTACCAAAACATCGAAGAAAATGCGTCGGGCTTCGCTTCTTGTTAGTTGGAGTATTCTGTGCTACAAGTAGCATGACATAGGGTTGCGCGATACACTAGAAAGTATCGATATTAGGTATCGATACGGATCGGAATGTAAAGTATCGATACAGTAAAATATCGAATATTAATTTATCGATACTCGAAGTATCGTTACGTTAACGATCCGAGATTTTGCTAATTTTGACGTTTTTTCGGTAAAAAACACCTTTTTGGGGGGTGGAAAAAGACATTATTGCGATTTCCGGCCAAAATTGAGTTCCTAAAATAAAAAATTGATTATAAAAGTTGTAGATCTTGAGAAAATCTACAACTTTTAAATCAGTGACTTTTTCACATAACCTCAACATTATCCCGAAAAACGCAAAAAACTGCATTTTTTGTTTTTTATTTTTGGTTTCGTTAAAAAATGTTCGATTTTGATGAAAATTTAGTAGAAGGTAGCTTTCATAGTCACAAACCATGAAAAAAAATTTCAAATTGAAATATTGGAAAATTTTCGAGTTATGACGTTTTTTCGGTAAAACACACTTTTTTGGGGGGGTGGAAAAAGACATTATTGCGATTTCCGGCCAAAGTTGAGTTCCTAGAATAAAAAATTTATCATAAAAGTTGTAGATCTTGGGAAAATCTACAACTGTGACATCAGTGACTTTTCCACATAACCTCAAAATTAGCTCGAAAAACGCAAGAAACTGCATTTTTCGTTTTTTATTATTAGTTTCCCTAAAAAATGTTCGATTTTGATGAAAATTCAGTAGAGGGTAGCTTTGATAGTCACAAACCATGAAAAAAAATTTCAAATTAAAATATTGGAAATTTTTCGAGTTATGACGTTTTTTCGGTAAAACACACTTTTTTTGGGGGGTGGAAAAAGACATTGCGATTTCCGGCAAAAGTTGAGTTCCTAGAATGAAAAATTTATCATAAAAGTTGTAGATCTTGGGAAAATCTACAACTGTGACATTAGTGACTTTTTCACATAACCTCGAAATTAGCTCGAAAAACGCAAAAAACTGCATTTTTCGTTTTTTATTTCTGGTTTCGTTAAAAAATGTTCGATTTTGATGAAAATTCAGTAGAAGATAGCTTTGATAGTCACAATCCATGAAAAAAAAATTCAAATGGAAATATTGGAAATTTTTCGAGTAACGTTTTTTCGGTAAAACACACTTTTTTGGGGGGTGGAAAAAGACATTATTGCGATTTCCGGTCAAAGTTGAGTTCCTAGAATAAAAAGTTGATGATAAAAGTTGTAGATGTTGAGAAAATCTGCAAATTTTTAATTGGTGACTTTTTCACATAACTTCAAAATTAGCTCGAAAAACGCAAAAAACTGCATTTTTCGTTTTTTATTTCTGGTTTCGTTAAAAACTGTTCGATTTTGATGAAAATTCAGTAGAAGATAGCTTTGATAGTCACAATCCATGAAAAAAAAATTCAAATTGAAATATTGGAAATTTTTCGAGTTATAACGTTTTTTCGGTAAAACACACTTTTTTGGGGGGGTGGAAAAAGACATTATTGCGATTTCCGGCCAAAGTTGAGTTCCTAGAATAAAAAGTTGATGATAAAAGTTGTAGATCTTGTGAAAATCTATAACTTTTTCATTAGTGACTTTTTCACATAACCTCAAAGTTAACTCGAAAAACGCAAAAAATTGCACATTTTTCGTTTTTTATTTTTAGTATCTTTGAAAAAAGCACGACATCATTTCACAACGTGAATCAAAAATGACGATATCGCTCATCACTATAGATAATGCCACTTGCCGCTACCACTAAAAATTCCGTATCGCAAGGTTTCGATACACTACAAATTTATCGATACTTGAAATGCATCGAAAAGAATAGTATCGATACAAAATATCGAGTATCGGAAGTAAAAGTATCGATACACTGGAATATCGGATAGTATCGCGCATCCCTAGCATGACATTAGAAAAAGCTAATATGCCGGAGTTGAAAAAGAAAAAGTTACGTACCATTTTGCAAAAAGGGAAATATTATTCATTTGTTGTATCTAAAATATAAAATCTCTAAGTACGTCTCTGGTGTTTTTGAAGTACTAGTTGGAGCGTTTATTTAAATTATTTTAACAAGTTTCCGTTTTTAAAAAAGTTGATCTATTCCCATATTGCAAATGCACCTATTAACCCCGTTAAATCCTTTAAACGAAAATTTGCGCGCGACTCAACCTCTTCAGGGTTAAATTTCGAATTTTCAGCACTTTTCGCGTGATTTGCATTTGAAGTGTATCGTATCTAGTTAGTGCCGGTATTTTAATGATTAAAGGGTAAAATTTAAATTGTATTTTGATAGAAGACAAGGTGAGTACAAAATATTTATCAGTTTTATTTATAGACATAGAAATACCGGGTGTCCCAGAAGTTTCTCACCCATTTTAACTAAGTCGTGCTTCTTTCAAAAACATTCGGTAGAATTTTTTTTAAACGTAGGTTTGTGTCAGACATCTTTATCTAATAAACAATCATCATTAAAAACCAAATAACTTATTCATTTTTCGTCTAAATTTCAACAAATACATTTTCGGAACAGGGAAGAGTTCAGCTTTCAAATAGAATCAAAATATATAGAGTGTTCCATTAAAGAAATAGACGATATTTGCATTTACAAAATACCATTTTTTTAAAACACCCTATATTAGATTTTACTAATTAAACATTTATACTAAAAAAAATATCGTTTCTGAGTTCCCGGATTTTTGCAGTTAAAATGGGTCAGAAACTTCTGAGACACCCAGTATTCTACAACTTTAACGTTAAAAGTAGTCGTTTCTCTTTCTATCTTTCAAAGAAACTTTTTGTGGCTTTACCGCATTTCAAAGGGATGCTTTTGTAAGGGTCTAAAGAGAGAGAAATATGCTTTATGGTTATCGGAAATTTACAAAAATTTAATAGACGAAAAGATCATAAAACCCAAGGTGTCAGTTGGTTTTTCACCAAACAGGGTATATTTTCTCAAACGAGTATTGTGTGGCAGAGAACTAACACTAGCCCATTAAAATGGATGAAGCAAGATGTAAATAGACTATACAAGTGACAGGCAATTCGGTGTTCTAAAAGGGAAATTGTTTGGCAATGACTTCCTCTTTGATGTCGTTCAATGGAAATTCGATAGGAAACGTCGATGGTATTTCGTACAATAAAAATCTCGTTGACACCAAAATAAGAAGCGCTGATATCAATTTCGTGTTAAAGAATATTAATTATTAACAATTATTTAAGTAAATTTTACATTTTAGGAATAATGGTCTTCGGTCTAATAATTTTTACAGTTTTCACAGCAAAAATACAAACTAGTAGTCTAGTATCATTACGCAAAAATACAATTCTACCGCAAAAGAATAACCATCAAAATATCTCATTGTTACTAGATAATTTATTAAGAGGATACGACAACAGCGTTCGTCCAGATTTTGGAGGTACCAACCAAAAATATTTCGATTTAAAATAAAATTAACATATTTTTTAAGGTCCTCCCACGATCGTTGAAGTAGATATAATGGTTAGGAGTATGGGTCCAATATCAGAAATTGATATGGTAAGTGCTATATAGAATAACTGAATTAATTGAGACACGCAGTCATGGAAATTCTTCTGGACTTACCTCCTCTCCATGTACAAAACATGCTTATGCGTAGCGTAGCAGATTGCTGGTCGTTCACTAACTCTAAAGAGCTGTCGACTGAGCTCACTCCTATGAGATAACTCTCTCTATCGACTTGCGTCTAGCCAGAGCGTTTAATTTTGGAGCCCCCAGGCACGGATCAGTTTGCCTCGTCTTGTCCATAAACCATACATCCTAGGTTTATGGTCTTGTCCTTTTTAATTTTTAGGTTAGAATAATTAGAAACTGATACTTGTTTTTGTTTCTAATTAGTTTCATAATTTTTCTTGGTTAAAACAGATCATTGGTTAATTTTTGAAGAAGGGGAAGGAAAAATAACCATTCCATTCACTCTTCCCCTTCTGTATAGCTTCTTCAATTATTAAAGTTATACTTCTAATGCGACTTGCAGCAACAAGGTTGCGTTAAACGTTTATCGCAAGAAAGAAAGATACACAAAGGTAGAAAGTAGGAGAGAGAAAGAGAGTGAGTCCTTCGGTATTCGATAACAGATGGCAGTGTAAGTACTCTTTTTATTATTTAAAAAGTAATTTATTAAGAGATTGTAATTTTGAAATTTCCTTCACATGACCAAAATCTTCGGCATTTATCAACAAATGATAGTGTAAGTATACTTTTTTCCTTAAATAAAGTAAAATGTAATTCAGAAAAACTTCATATTTTGGAATTTTCTTCATATGACCAAAACCTTCGGCATTCAATGACAGATGGCAGTGTAAGTATTCTTTTTAAAGAGTAATTTATTCAGAAGCTGCAATTTTGAAATTTCCTTCAAATGACCAAAATCTTTGGCATTCATCAAAAAAAGATAGTGTAAGTAGACTTTTTTTCTTAAATAAGGTAACTTTTAAAATTCAATTCACTAAAAAATTCTTTTTCTGGAATTTTCTTCATATGACCAAAACCTTCGGCATTCAATGACAGATGGCAGTGTAAGTATTCTGTGTAAGGAGAGAGAAAGAGAGTGAGTCGGTAGATCCCAAGCACATGCGCGTAGTATTCTTGCTATGCAGCGACGATTAATTGTGAATTGTAAGCAATGTTAATAAAGTTTGTTTTAAAGAAAGAATATGATTTCACTAAAAATCAATTTCTTCCCTTTCTTATTTTAGTTCCACATTACGAAGTATAACTTCTTCCTCGCGGAGGAACTGCACGCACTAATTTTTTTTCCTTGCCCTACTCGATAAATTGGGAGGAGGCAAATTGATCATGAAATGCGCATGCGTGCCTGCGGGTTCCAGAATTAAACGCTCCGGTTAGACGCAAGTAGTAGAATAGGCGCATATGAGTACGTGAGCTCTCTCTTGGGTTTAGTGAATACGGTATTTGCAATTTTGTGATAGCACGCATGAGCTCTTTATAAGAGTTTACTCTCCTATGGGAGCTCTTACTTCTTAGTGAATAGACACCCAGCGCTCAGGTCAACCCATTCGTATGATGCTGAACGCGATATCCCAGAAACTATTATTTCGAAATACCTTTTCTGGAAGATATCCATATCCTAGAATTTACTTTAGTCGATAACTAGAAGACGCAAGTTAACTCTACTTGTGTCTGAACTACACTTATGGGCTTTAGAGACTTAATTTTTTGTTTTCTTACTGCAGACGTACTCTATGGACTGCTACTTTCGTCAGTCTTGGACAGATAAGCGACTATCATTTTTCAGTACCACTAACTATACACTCGCTTTAAGTATATCTATGTTGGCAAAAATATGGAAACCTGATACTTATTTTTATAATGGAAAACAATCATATTTGCACACTATTTCAACGCCAAATAAATTCGTAAGGCTGCATCACGATGGAAGTGTACTGTATTCATCCAGGTATGATTGTACAATGTGTTTAATTATAATGAACAAAGCCAACGTTAAACTCCGTTTCACATAAGATGAAGCTACGTGAAGTTTGCCAACTGTCTTGCGCAGAAACCAAAATCGGTCGTATAGTAACGACCGTTTCATGCCATTGGCGTTACAAACGATGTTTCATGCCGACAGCCATTTTATTATTGACATTTGAGGTTGTGTTTGAAGCAATCATTGTATGTGAAAATATCTCGAAAAGCTTTACTTGTGAAACGGAGTCCAACAGTCAGGCTAATACTCTTTTTAAACAATTAATAAAGATACTCTTACATACAAAATTATTTTTAGGTTAACCATTAAAGCCGGGTGTCCAATGAATTTGGCAGATTTTCCTATGGACGTTCAAAAGTGTCCTTTACGCTTTGGTTCTTGTAAGTTATAATTAGCAGCGATCGAATCTATTTGTTTTAATTTGTAAAAAATATTTTTAGTCGGATACACCAAGCACGATCTAATATATAAATGGAACAACGCCAGACAAGTGGCCATAGCAGATGATATGAAATTATCACAATTTGATCTAATAGCTACACCTGCAGGAAATAATACTATTAATATTTTTAATAGTAACACTAGGTCAGGTTAGTATTCGCTTGTTGGTTATAGTGGGTGCACTAACCCTAAAAACATACAAAAAATAGACTAGCTTTCACATTTTAAGCTGTGCGCAATGTACAGTGGCTGAATTTATCAGTTGTTAGAGGTATCGATGAGTATATTTATCGTTAGAATTTTTAACTTCCCGCTAAGAAAATCAATGATTCTTCCTAATGATTTTCGAAAAATCGGGAAGTTATTGTTTTTACCCCGTTTTAAAAAAAAGTGGTCTGTGTGTGTGTGTGTGTGTGTGTTTATAACTTCTGAACGGCTTGACCGATTTGATCGCAGTTGGTGTCATTCGAAAGGGCTTCGCCAAACTTAGATTTCCTGTAAGTTGGAACCAATTCGGACCGGTAGATTTCGAGAAATTGCAAAAAAAGTGAAAAAAAACGTTGTTTTTTTTCATTTTTTCAAAATATCTCCGAATTGGCTGAACCGATCAACGTCAAAAACTAATCAGTTCTTAACATTGAAAACCGGCATCGATCGCTACCAAGTGCGTCAGAATCGGTTTATGCGTTCGTGAGATATCGTTGTCGAAAAAAATCGAAAAAAAGTGTTTTTTTGTAATAACTCCGAAATGTTTAATCAGATCAAGTTTTTTGTTGGAAAGTTTTTATAGAGCTCAAAAAACTACATCGATCGCCGCCAACCGCGTGGAAATCGGTTATTTCATTCAAAAGTTATAGCAGTTTGAAAATTAAAAAAATCGTGCTTCATCGAACTTTGATAAGACCTTTGAGCTCGGAGAGCTCAAAATAACAAAAAATTAAATTTTTTAGCTCGAAGAGACAGAATCGCATGCGTTTGAAAATTAAATTTAGCGGGAAGTTGCAGGGATGGCCTTTAGGGTCAACCGATTTCCAAATTTTTTTTTTTTGAACTTCGTACCTCTCACTTTTTCATACCCTCGTAAACAGAATATGTTAGATAAGATGTTGCTGATTCGAAATTCCCATTATTATGGGCTCTATGATTTTTTGACTAAAGTAAGTCGTGATTCTCTTTTTCTTTTCCTTCCTTCCTATATATGTTTTGAACCTGTAATAAAATTAGGAAACCTTAAGATAGGTTTTAATAAACAAAATTGAACATGACAAGAATATTCATAGTAACAATTTAAAAATAAGTGAAAGTAAACTAACTATATACAACAGAACCAAAATAACTGGTATTAAAAATATGAATTGTTTCAGAGTATTCTATGCTATTAGTTAGTTTTCATCTTCAACGCCACATGGGTAACTTTTTAATTCAAGTTTATGGTCCATGCGTACTACTTGTCGTATTATCGTGGGTATCTTTTTGGTTAAATAGAGAAGCCACTGCTGACAGAGTGTCACTGGGTAAGATTTTTGATAACCTTTTTATTGAGCAGATTCAAATACATCTCATTATGATTTTTGTTCAACAATATCGTATGTTTTAGGCATAACCACTGTACTGACAATGACATTTTTGGGTTTGGAGGCTAGAACTAATCTACCAAAAGTTCCATACCCCACTGCGTTAGATTTTTTCGTGTTCCTTTCATTCTCATTCATATTTGCAACTATTATCCAAGTAAGTATTTCACTTTTTCTGTTCTTCATAGTATAAGCCTAACATTAGTTTGCAGTTGTCCACTACTTTACAAAATATGGTTCAGGAGAGTGTTACTTCAGTTTTAATTCAGATTCAAGCAGTGACGAAGAAGATTGGACACAATTACAACCTAAGGTGATGTTTGTGTAAAGTTTATAATTTTATGAAAGGAAATATTTACATTTTCAGGCTTCTAAATCTGTAGCGAGAAGTGTCGAAGAATGCTCAAAACCTAACCCACGTTTTGAAGAAATTATTCAACTGTCAGACGAAATCATCATTACCCCATCTACAAAAGCATCCACCAAATCAGCCTCCTTTCCAGGTAATAAATTTGAAACACCCCAAGAGCCAACCACCTCTAAACGAAGAAGCAGCATTGCAGGCCGAAGAGTTTCCATACAAAATAGCACGATATTTAAAAGAAAGAAAAAGTCACCGAGATTCAATTCTGTATCAAAGATAGACCGTGCGTCGAGAATATTGTTTCCTTTATTGTTTTTAACCATCAACATGTTTTACTGGTATTCTTATCTTTCAAAATCGAGTAAAGCTATATAGGAAAGGAAAATTCTTTTTACTTTTATTATCATTTGGGACAGGGAGATTCCCATGTTCTTTTTGGCAATAGATCTCAATTTATATGGTAACTCTAACCATTACCAATAAGATTTATCTCTACTAGATCCGTCCCTAGGCTTCACAATTTCCAATTCCTACAGAGATGAACAAGTGCTGGAAAACTTGTGGAAAAGGGGGTCATTTATCCTCATTTTATAATATTTATGCTCACGTAATTATAAATGCTTATTATATATTTAGTTTATATTTATAAATCTTTTTATGTTAAGTATAGTATTGAAATGGTAAGAAAAATGTGTTTTATTTATCTTGGCAAAAATAAATTAGTGGATACTACCAAGCTAAAGTAAAAATTTCGTTCCTATACCTTTAAATTCAAATATTCTACAAGAAATATTCACGAAAAACGTGAATTTCTCAAAAACTACCAAACTTTTAAAGAAAAAAAAATGACTGTTTATTCGGTATTACAAAAACTACAACCTTACCAACTTTGGTGATCTTAAAATTATTTTCTAAAAAAAAGGGGATGAAAAACAGAAAAATCGGTTTTTCGTATTTTACTCCAAAATATTGAGGTTATTGATTGAAAAGTTATTGATACCAAAGTTGTAGATTTTTCAATTATCTACTGTTGGATTTCCATTTAGTTAGAAGTTTAATTATTGTTCTGCGAGATAGACAACCCAAACAACAAGCTTTTATAAAAGAATTCGGCTAGTAGAATTGATGTGATTTTTAAAATTAATGACAGGTGCGGTTATAACGGTTTTTCTACGTTTTTGAGATATAAAAAAAGACTGCTAGTGATGGTAAACGAAGATGTTGGAGAGCTCTCTGAAAGTTTTGGAGTTGACGGGAAAAAACTTGAGGTGAGTCTCTATTCGTTACCGATCAATTTTGTATTTTCGCTAATTTGGCATCTTCTTAATTAAAACCAGATTTCAAGCCACATTTTTGGGGTAAATTGTACAGTCCTAAAGCTTAACTCTCCTCCCAGGAGCTCTCGAAGAATAGATCCATAAAAAAATTTCTCACCCCTTTCAACCCCTCCACGATAGCATACATTCAGATGCTGATTTTTTCCCCTGCATTAGTTATACCTTCTCCTTCCCTCTCTAGCTTCCTCTTCCCTGTTACCCTAATTATTTCGTGGTTTGGCTGTATTTTGAGCTAATTTATCTTGGCTATTGTACAGGTATAACTTTTATTACTTAATATAATCGTATTCAAGGTTGTATTTATGAAATAGAAACAAAATTATTAAGTTAAGACTATATTTCTAACGACAGTCTGCATAGAAGTAACAAACTTTCTTATTTCTAAGGTTGATTTAAATAAATAAAACATTAATTGGTTTTTAAGAATTGTAATTACGATTCTTATATTTGTGGCGTTGACATCTACGGAACGAAGGAAAAAATAGAGGGTTAACCACTGAAAATAGTCCGTGTTGATATCAAGCACTGATCATTACCTTTAAAAAATACAAATACGCATAATATATAAGTGTAACCCTTTTTAAAAATTTCATGTAACGCCCATGCTTTGCTATTGTTTTTGGGTGAGGAAAAAACATGGATTTTTCGTCAACGTCACGCTTTCATGCAACACACAATACTTTTGGTTATGCAACACAATTAACAATGAAGCGTATATAGTGTTGCATAAATCATCTTCACGCTTTTATGCAACACACAATACTTTTGGTTATGCAACACAATTAACAATGAAGCGTATATAGTGTTGCATAAATCATCGTTACGCTTCCCATGGATACTGTGTATATATATGTACTTTTTTTGTAAAAAATTCCATTTACGATGGGCTTACGATCAAAGTTTTAAAAAGGATTTATTTATTGGTGTTTTCACTTCTGTCGGCAGTCCCAGACTGGACTCTTCCTTTTCTTTATTTATACAATTTTCTCATACAGGGTGTCCCGTTAATGTCCCTCATTGGACGTTATCAAAATTGAATAAATATTAATTATATTAAACTAAAACAAATAATTCAATTTTAAATCTAATGATCTCTGCCAAATGTCATAGTGGATTTTAATCAGTGGCTCACGCAACTATTTTTCCATGCAAATAATATATTAGAATTGGAACATCACATTACACACATTTTAGTTTTAAAACTTATCGAATAGAACAGTATATCTCGAGCTTTCTAATTTTAATAAAAACATTTTGATAAACAAATCTGAACTATATACAGAGGGCGGAGTATCTATTACCATTTCGAACATGTTCTATACAAGTTTAGTTAGAAAGAAAACACACATTTATATCTACACATTATGGATATTTGAATATCAAATGTGACACATATTAAGTATATTTTTATTGAAAACTAGCTTATGTGACCAGCATACTACCAGCGGGTTTTATTCTCCAATAAATACATAACAATAAATAGTTATAGAAATAACTAAAATTACATTAATTGCTTTTATAAAAAGTACTTAATATGTCACTCCTGATTTAAATTGGAACATTTATTTCCAACAATGTTAAAATGACAGGAGATATCTGGTTATAACACGTTCAAAAATTCCTCTTATATTGAATGAAACTGAATATACATTATTCACTTTTGTTAAGGCTCGGTACTTTCACTTCCATATAAGTTTCCTCTATCTGGTAAAATAACAAACTGTCAGTTATTTACATCAGCATTTGCAATCTAGGTATTTTGAGGAAAAGTTATCAGACGTATCATCGTAGCATTAGACACTATCAAACGCGAGAAATGCCAACCTAAAGATATAGAAAGAACTATATAGGCATCTCTTCTTCTACCGAGTAAGTGGTGGAGTGGTTACGCTCTCAGAAGGACCGGGATCCAAATCCCAGGTCCGCCTGACCTGCTAGGAGTTTTTTCAGAGGTTTTCTCGTAGCAATAGACGAATGCTGGGTCAGTACACACCTCTCAGGCACCTACCACCGTTCCCTCCACTCCCATCCCCTGAACCAAACAATCCTTATTCCTTCCAATGTTGGCTGAAGAGGCTCCGGAAAGCCAATAGCTACCCGCTCCCTTCGAGAGGGGAGAGAATGAAAAACTATCTTTCCTTTTTTTCCCTTCCTTCATCTCTTCTTCTTCGTTGGGTTTTTTGGCCATATGGCCACCCATATAAGCATCTCAAAAATGCTATCTGTTGACAGAAATTTCTTAAGACTTGCGTCAGATGAAATGTTAATTGAAGTTTTATCCATTCTAGATGGAGGAAAATATTGCCAAGAGCTAGACTCTTTTCCCCCACGTGTAAAACTGGGTAAATTATCCCTCGGGCTATAGCCCAAAAAGGAAAAAGTTTTTAGAGGTTACGTGAACTTGTTTAAACATTTTGAGCAAGGAGACTAGATAAGGAGAACGAACTCATACAGGAAAATTGAAGAGAAACCAGAGTTAGGAATTATTTAAAGAAATTTTATATTGAAAACCTGTGCATGAACAGATTATTCCTTCCAATGTTGTTCCGGAATGCCTATAGCGGCCCGCCCCCTCGAAAGGGGGAGAATGAAAAACTATCCTTCCTTGATGGTGATTATATTTTTGTAATAAATACTTCATTTATTTCAATAATTAAACGTGTTGTGTAACTACTTTGCTGCGAAGGAAAAAAAGAAACGGACTTCGAAGCGTGGAAACTTCTTCGGTGGATAAAGGTAATTTCTTCTACGAATACTTACTATCCGTAAGTCACTTATCCTGTTAATAAAATTTACTGTACAGAATAAATTTGGTTATTTTTCAAACTTGTGCAACCAGATTTCTCCGAAAAACATTTAATAGATATTTTCATTTAAAGATGATACATATAGAGACACCTCGTTCGACCGTCAACGTATTCTTCAAAAATGATATTATGATTTAATGGGCAGTGTAGACAAGGCGCTAAAATTTTATAACTCAGTTTTCATAAATTAATTTTGTACTAATTCAATTTTTCTCCATATTTTCCATTTTTTAAGTGAAAACTTCTTTAGCACTTTTTTGGGTGAAGAAAAAACATGGATTTTTCGTCATCGTCACGCTTTTATGCAACACACAATACTTTTGGTTATTCGTCTTACTTTTATGCAACACACAATACTTTTGGTTATGCAACACAATCAACAATGACGCGTATATAGTGTTGCATAAACCATAGTCACGCTATACTATATGTGTACTTTTTTGCAAAAAATTCTATTTACGATGGGCTTACGATAAAATTTTCAAAAGGGATTCACTTCAGTCGACAGACCCATGACTGGACTCAACGTTTTTTTTGTAGTAGTTTGTTGTTCATTTTCCACACCTCGTCCTTTCATTTTGGTTTAAAAAACGTTGACTTCAAATACTTTATACAATTTTTTATTCTTCGGTGTAAACTTGGAACCGTTTTCGTCAATGTTCCTACTTCTTCGAAAAAACTTTTGTTGCAAAATTCCATCGACTTGATGCATATTTGAAGAAGACGTCCACGGGAATGTTCGAACACGATTAATTCTTACAGTAATACACGACAATTTGCAGGAACTATTCTATTTTTTTTTCAATTTTAAATAAATATTCATGTGCTTATAATTATCTAAGATTTCGCTTAAAACACATCAAGTATTAAACAAATACCTGTACATATTTCTTTTTTTGGTAGATATGTTTCGGTATGGAACAAAAAAATGAAACTTACAATAATGCCTGCTGTATAAAAGTCTCCGGGTCTTTTGTCAGTAAACATTTTCTAAAATAAATTTCATTTATATATATGTAACTTCATAAATAAATAATTGCTTGACTAGTATTTTTTTAGTATATAAAACATCTTAAAAATATAAATATATAAATATTTTTCTTCGAGAATTTTCAACTAAACATATTGAAAATATGGCGGTGATTAAAATATAAATAATCTGTTTTATCAAGGTTGGAATATCAACTCTTATGTTAACTGATGAAAATACATTTTGTTATTAATCCGTCTGTTAAGTTCACCTAGATTAAGTTGAACAAGATGGTTGGACAAGATGCCACAACTTAACTAGAAAAGTAAGCGGGGAGAAAAGAGAGCTAAATCACTAGACATTTAGCAAGAGGAATGGAGGTCTGGGACAGCTAAAGGAGCGTGGACCACTCAGTTCTGGTCAGGGTTCAGGAAGTATACCCAAAAAATTGGTAAAGCTGAGGATGAACCATGTATTTACTGTGGGCAAGAGGACGATGCCAAGCACGCGCTATTCCAATGCGAAAGATTTGTAGACGAGAGGAGAAGAATAGATATAACTCTTGGAACGGTGCTAAATAATAACAATATCGTGGAAGATATGCTGCAGAACAAAAGATCATTCATGGAAATAAATAAATAATGGACATAAAGGGAAGAGAAGAAGAGAACACCAACGGAGATAAATGGACAACCGCTAACTTCCTAACTTCCGAAGCAATGCTAAAGAGGAAATTCCGGGAGTTAGTTGGTGAGAAGGTGTTTAAGGGTTTAGCTGGTAGGCGACCGAGTAGTGGCGCTCCCTGATTAGCAGGGTGTACACGCAAAACCTTGGCTGAATCCAGCAACTAGGGTTATCTTCCCTAGGTCTTCTGAAGATTCCCACCACCAAAAAAAAAGTTGAACAGCCTCGACCAGGGGACGTCTGTCATCTGTCAGTTCCGATTATTGGATTATACTTTTAGAAACTTGAATAAAGTGCACAAAAGCGTTCACAGTAAGACCTTTTGCTTTTTGTAATTATTTTCCGAGTGGCAGTGTCCAGTAACAACCTTGTTAACCCACCGTTGCTAGGAGAGGAGATTGAAAAGAATCATCCAAGCCATAACAGATCCCGTTAATATGCTCATCGGTAGGTATATAATATTTTGTTATTTATTCAAGAATATAATAATGAACCAATCTAAGCGCCATATACAATTTGTCATAAGTATATAACATCAAATAATTACAGTATCAAAAAAAGTTATTCTTGGATATTTTTATCAGTATACAGTCGAGTTGTGTAACCAATATGGCTAATTTTAAACGGTTGCCTTTAATTTGTCCATCGTGTTCTAGATCAAAAGAACAAACATCAATATTTATATTGCATCATCTGGAAATTATTTACTACGAAATATATGAAAGACATTTAAAGCTGTTAATATACAAAAGCAATTAAATTGTATGAACATTTTAAAGGCTCACTCCTTAATAGAACAGATCCAGTAGTGTATTTTATTTGTAAAATGTACATAAGTTAATTGTGAGTTTAAGAGTGTTGAAGTTTGTCCAAAATCAATAGCAGAAGAAGAAACAACGCCAATTACTTAGATGTACTAAAATGAACCACATCTTATAAACGACTACAGCTTGCACGCTTCTGAGTGTTTTACACAGGTTGGATGTTTGCTCGAATATGCTTAACCAATAGCCGTCGACATGAAACAATCGATATCGCTATCTCAGTTGTCTAGTACTAGTACATCTAAGTAAATGGCTACTACTGTATATGGTTCGTTCAACTTTTGGTTTGTAATTTGTGAAGTGTACTGTAGTGTGTAAATCGATAAACCTGTGTACATTTCTTCTAAATACGCAATTATAGTAAAAGAAATTACTAGTGACAGTCTATAATGACATATAATTACACGTCTATTGAAAGTAAAAAAATAACACTATAATATAGTTACTTTTAAACAGTACTTTGAGCGAAGATAAAGAAAAGATCCGACTATTCAGAATAAACTAATTCCTCAATGATTTGATGGTGTGAATGTGCTTAAAGATAAAAGGTTAGTAAAATTGGTCTCACAGTAAAACATTGCATTGTCGAACTTACAGAATATTTTTTAATCGCCAATTTTTTTTTGTAAAAACAGTCGAATAGTCTCGGTAAAAAAGTGAGCGATCACATCTGTGATATCGGCCAGCAAACACATCTGCTTAATGAAGGAAGCACTGTCTTTTTTTACAAATATCCACCTTATAATCTATCGTTATAATCATCTTATTCTATATTATGTCAAAAAAATATCTCTACTAAAAACTATTTTTAAGTAAACATCAAGAGTGTCATTATTCGCAGTTTTACTTCAATTTACAAACATTGTCGTTTTTTTTAAGTGGGACACTCTATACATATTAATCCTGAAAGCTGGCCTCCCCGAAAATATATAAGTTGTTGAAGTTTCACTGAATATCTAGTTTATAATTGAAACATGGCAACATTGACATTATTAGATGCGTGAAATGTAGATGGCGGCACACAAATTACAATTTCTGGTTACCTACTTTTATACTTCGTATTTACTATCCACAATTTTCAACAAATTGTATATTTGAAAAGAGGAAAGTGTTCAGCTTTCACATAAGATCAAAGTTAAGTTATAGGTCGATATTCTTTTTGGCAAAAAATGCTGAATTAGTAAAACGGTTACAAAAAATTTAATCTGTTATTTGAATATTTTAAAAATATTATCAACTTTTTCTTCAAGTGTGTTCAATTTTATTCTGTCAATATTTATGTTGATTTTTATAATGTACAATATAACCACAAACCTTGCTTGGATAAAGTTTCAAAATAAATTACTCAACGACTGTTACTGTCTCTAGTAAAGTTTCGGCATTCTTTTACGCCTTATCATAATATTTCCTGATATCGTTTTCTTTTTGCTTTTTGTCCTTTTTATTTATTTAATTTTCTCTTCCGATTCGGAGCAACTGATTCTACCGATTCGGAGCAACTGATTCTACCGGTTCGGAGCAACTGATTCTACCGATTCGGAGCAACTGATTCTACCGGTTGGGAGCAACTGATTCTACCGGTTCGGAGCAACTGATTCTACCGGTTCGGAGCAACTGATTCTACCGGTTGGGAGCAACTGATTCTTCCGGTTCGGAGCAACTGATTCTACCGGTTCGGAGCAACTGATTCTACCGATTCGGAGCAACTGATTCTACCGGTTCGGAGCAACTGATTCTACCGGTTGGGAGCAACTGATTCTACCGATTCGGAGCAACTGATTCTACCGGCTCGCAGCAACTGATTCTACCGGTTCGGAGCAACTGATCTTTATTGTCTTCACTTTCTAGTTTTCTCTCATTTGCATGGAAGAATAAAATTAAGATACATATTTGGCTGTAAAAATACGTTTAAATTCTTATGTCTTTTTAAATTCTCGTTTTTTCGTTCTCGTATACTTTTCACATTTCATTTAGGTATATAGAAAATTATATACAAACTCCCCATGTCCAACTACCATCTAAAAACCAGTCAAATCTAAATTTCCACAGCCAAAATTTTGAGACAGCGTTTAATTTAATCAGTTTTGATTGAAAATATACAGTTCTGTGAAATATTTGACCGTTTGAGTATCGAACTGTATAAAACGCATGAGTTCGGAGATTAAACCTATGGATTTTTAAATATACCACCAACTTTACACGTACGTATTTCTAATAGTCTACAGTAATGTGAACCGGTTATATTTATATATAATTTTTAACACTTTAATTACGAATTTCTTATCAGTTATATCAGTGCCAATAAACGCTTCATCGATGTGTTTGCTGGATTTAGCTCGAAGTCGAATAAAATGTCATCTTTTTATTATTTATCTAGAACCTTTTCATTCAAGGCGCGGTTTATAACTAGTTTTCCATATCTCTGCTAATGCTACAGCCGAATGGAATCTGTGGAATATGCAAAGTGGCAGTGTTAATCTTTGAACCATGGCCCAAGTCAAGTACCCGTAATATTTCAGTTGGACCGGATTCTCTTCCACTTTTTTCATTTCGAAAGTGTATATTATCCAAATTGTTATGTTGCAAATTAATAAGAATGTGACAACCTGACGTCCTGGTTTCGATCTATCGTGCTCCGGTAGGTGGACTCGGCGACGTGATACGTCAGCAATAAAGAGCAGCTGAAGAATAACCTAAGATAAAAATAAACAATTAGAAATATTTTAAACACAATACACTGGCGGAAGTAAATAATGTTGTAAATCATTTAAACGACACATAAGGAGAACTTTGACTTACTTGAACTACAACAAGAATTCCAGTAATCATCGCTAGTAAATTAGCTTCTTGTGCGAATGCATTCAGGTGTCCAGCGATCACGCTAAAAACCGCATAGAGAAAAAGTCCAAAAGCCGAAACTCTCAACAAAATGTCATTTAAATCGCTATGTTCTTCTTTTTTGAACTTCAATGATTTGACCCTAAAAATCGAAACAATCCGAAATTTAAACGTATCAAATCTGTAAATAAAAAAATTACTCACCGTATAAATCCAATCAAAATTGCTATGATACTCAAGACCAACAGAGCGCAGTGAGACACTTCAGCCAAATAAACAGCCAAAACTCTAAAAGTATTATTCGAAACCAAAACAAAAAATAAAATAAGACATATCAAGGATCCCACTAGCATCAACAATCCAAAGAATAATCCTTTAGAAGCACCAACGCAATCTACGCGACCGTGCTGTTGCGCCTGGGCTAATGCCACTGCTCTTCTGGATAACATGATTTCTAAGCGATGTTCCAGATTTTCCTGGTTCACATACCTAAAATTAAACACTCAATAAGTAATAAACATGTGTATAATTTAAAATATGTGATATTTCAACGACAATATAGTATCAAAACATAATTTGTGTGTAGTGTCCCTCCTATAATTAAAATAAATGTAGGTCATTAATGAAATTCTAGAGTCAGGTATTTACACGATATCCTAGAGTCATCTATTTACACCATAGTGAAATAAAAAAAGTCGCTGGGGTGGAGGCCAAAAAACTTAAAGAAGAAGAAGAAGAAGAGAGTTGTTAAACGTGTAGCAGTCTGTGGTATAAAATTATCACCAGCGCCTACGTTGGATACAGCGTGAAGTATCGCTTAAGACGCGGGCTTTTTGAATGTTAACTCCAAGGATATGCGTATAATATTTGCAAAAAAGTTAACGACCAACGACATATAAAAAGACAAGAGTTTTGTATCGGCTTGTCACCAGTTTTTGTTCCACTATATCTTATAGTTTACACTATCACTACACCATACCTAAAGAGTAGATATTTTAGATGATGGCAAATATAATAAAAATATGAAATATGACAGATAGTTACTTCAAGATATGAATTTATATTTTCTTACTTTGGATTCCGTCCGATGTGCTTCCACATAACAAAAATAACAGCAGCTCCGATGAGGGAGAATTCTATAATAAACGGATATAAATAAGGTCCGGAATCTTCTACGATTGTTCCCATAATATTCAGTCTACCGCAATGATCCGAATTGTTAGCTGTTCTGTTATATGACGATGTAAACGCGAACGCTTGGGGAATTATGTCGTTCAAAAATTCCGTTTCATTGTTTGTTTGTGTATTGCTGATTTCTGGAAATAGATCCGCTACTTTATCTTCTAAAATACCAAAAAAAAATTATTAGAAGAGAATATTCCGAACAGATTGTTCTGTCAATTTTAAACCCTTCCTCACACTGTTATTGGAAGCTGTTCGGTAAATCAATAGTCGAATGAAGATTGGCTGCACTGATATGCTATATGTCAATGACTCAGTATCTGACATGACAGCTCTAGGATACACCATTTTGTAAGTAAAGCCTGTTCATAGATATAAGAAAGTGACTGACTGAATCCTATTAGGAAGTACCCCTTGATAAAGTATAGGATAAAGATTTTAAATGGGTACGGACCATAGCCTACCTCCTCTAAAACTACGAAAATCGGGTAATAAATTTCATGTAATTGTTAGTTAATAGCTACCCTTCAATAATCCGCTTAAATTACTTTCTTATAACTATGAACAGGCTTTACCAATGTATGATGTTAAAATAATAAATATTATATAATAACTGTCATGTCAGATACTGTGTCATTTACATACAGCATATCAGTGCAGCCAATCTTCATTCGACTATTGATTTACCAAACAGAAGTGAAGTTAAAATAATTTTCAAAAAAAAACTTACCATAGGCACTGTTGATATTGTCCGCCGTAATACTTCGAACTAGACTAGAGTCGAATAAATTTTGGAAAGAAAGTGTAGATGAAGCAGAAGTTGTTGTAGTACTGTGACTAGCAGTGGTACTAAAGGGAGTAGTTGAAGTACTGGTAGTGGTAGGAGTGGTGCTCGTAGTTATACTTGTGATAGCTCTCCAAACTCTAGCTATTGTAGTTTTCGGAATTATTCTTGTAGTTGTAGGAAAAGGTGTAGTAGTAGTGGTGGTGGTGGTAGTTGTAGTAGTGGAGGTGGTAGTAGGGACCATTTTCCACAAGTTTCCAGGAATATTCTTAACGGTAGTTGGAGTAGGAAATTGCCCTAATAAACGTAATTAATTAATTAATTCGATACTTCCCGAGTATTCCCGTTATACTTACATGGATTGGGATTCGGATTGCGTGGGATGGGTCTCAACGTTGTCATTATTTTGTTGAAAAATGATGCCACAGTGGTAGTTATTGGCGGTAGGGTCGTGAATGTACGGGTTGAGTCTAATATTTTATCCGGTACTGCTTTGTGGATTCCGAGAACGGTGTTTGCATTTCGTAAATTGTGTGCTTTAATACTGGCTGAAATAAAAAAATAAAAGTGTGTTTGTTCACTGTTTGCTACGTTTTAAAGGCCAATCTGCAACTGGCATAGAAATTAAAGGAGGCCCTAGACGACCAATCTGCTTGATCAAACGATTGAATCAATCAGCCCTTCTCAACCTAAATCATCGCTTCAATATTTTGATCAAATCCTCCTCATCAGAGGAAGTCGTGAAGTGGAGCAGTGCACGACTTCACAAACCTCCTGTTGTTTGTTCTAACCTGTGATTGATTTTGGCGGTGAACAATGGTTTCCAATACAGTTTTGGGCTTCCTCGCCCTAACATTGGTTGCCCTCAACCGGAAAAGAGAACAAAAAACATGGTGGTCAAAGGAATGGTACAAAATGAGAAACTCATGAACACAATTCTTCGTGATTCGGAACAAGAGAACTACAGGAACTTTTTGAGAATGGATCAAGAAAGTTTTGATTATAATATACTGGAGTTAGTACACCCCTATATCGAGAAGGAAGGTACAAATATGCGTGAAGCGATTCCTCCTTGGAAAAAGTTATCCATAAGGCCAGTCTATCCTTGTGGACATGTCGCAGCATGTGTGGAAAATCTTGGGGCTTGGGACCCAAACAAATCCATTGGATATATGTGATGATTGTTAGACCAACGATCACATATGGAGCTATTGTTTGGTGGTCCAAAGCTTTACAGCGAACGGCCCAAGAAAGCTCTACTGGTGCCATCAGTACCACACCGTCAGCAGTTATGGAAATCCTTCTAGACCTACCTCCTCTCCATATATTTCTGGAAAGGGAGGCTAGATGGACAACATATAGAATTGCGCAAATTTCAAAATGCACAAACAGAGACGAATGGGTCTTCCGTAAGGACGATTTATTAAGAGCAGACAGTGGTACACAGATGGATCAAAATCACTCTCAGGATCTGGTGCAGGTGTATATGGGCGCAGACCTAGGATAGATATTTCAACATCTCTAGGATCCTATGCAACCGTATATCAGGCGGAAATATACGCCATTGCTTCATGTGTGGAAAGATTGGAGCAAATCAATCTCACACATAAATCAATAAAAATTTCCACGGACAGCCAAGCGGCTTTGAGCTCTTACCGTGTAACGTCGAAACTAGTTTTAGACTGCCAAAAAAGACTCCTCAATAGGAGAACTCAATAGAGGTCTGGATCCCTGGCCATTCTGGCATGGATGGCAATGAG
This sequence comes from Lochmaea crataegi, assembly GCA_947563755.1. Lineage (NCBI taxonomy): Eukaryota > Metazoa > Arthropoda > Insecta > Coleoptera > Chrysomelidae > Lochmaea > Lochmaea crataegi. The sequence goes on along the minus strand of OX387434.1, from coordinate 2,370,820 downwards.
AAGGCGGACTCTCTTGCAAGGGCGGGTGCCGCACACGTTTTTATCCGACCACAACCTTCAATTGGCATCGCAATAAGCTTTGCCAAACAAAACACTAAATACCTGGACAGCAAGAAGAGCTGTAGACTTCTGGCATAATATACCAGGATTGGTTCATTCAAAGGCTTTTATACATCCTTCGAAGAATGTCTCCAAACAAATGTTAGACTATAGCAGGTATGACCTACGTTGTCTAACAGGCCACTGTCATCTGAATCATCATATGCTAAGACTTGGAATGTCGGAAGATCCGAATTGTCGTCTTTGTATGGAAGATGATGAAACAGCAGAGCATATAATTTGTGCCTCGAATCAGGTATCTGAATCTCGCCCTCGGACCTGAAATATCATTCACCAAACAGACTAATTGGCTTTGTTAAGAAGCTGAATTTGTTTGGTGAAATATGAATAGGTATGAGCCACAATAGACTCTTACGAGTCGCAGTGGAGGGCCTTATAGACCCACTCACCACAAACCTAACCTAACCTATTAGAAAGGGTGGTAATTAGAAACTCCCTTATCTCAAGAGATATGTTGAAATGTTAAATTTGATTAACAAATCCTGTTTGTGGATACAATTAACCAACGAAAGCATTAAACTTGAGAAATTGACATCTGCGGTAACTTTAGGGTTGTCTCAAAGTCCCTTTGCTAATGTTAAGCACTTAGAAAGGGTTAATAGTATAAAGAGATTGAGGAAATGTTTCAAGCGTTTGGTTAGACTAAAATACAATATATACAAGGTGATTTAAAATTAAGTAGAAATAATTAGTTAAAAAAGAGTAAAAATTCTTACCTGAAAATGCTACTTCGCTGGACAAATTCGTCGAATTGAAATATTTTAAATGATATTTGGTAATATCTTTTAAATATTCGATGAAGAACGTTCGAATCCAAACACAAATATTCGTAGCGACAATATGCATCAATCCAAATCGTGCTATTACTTTAAATCGATGTATATTGAGCTGAAAAATATTTAAACAATATAAAATAAAGAATCATAACAGGGTAAATCATTTTTTTAATACAAAATCCGACCGCTTCTTTTATTCAACAGTTTTCTCCAGAGTATTTTCACTCTGCTAAATTAATTCAAAAATTTTCATAGTAACTGAATATTAAACTTATATGTATACTTATATGTAAGGAAGTTAATATTTTTAAAACGAAAAGGATGATCTTTAAGAAACTGTGGAAACCACACGTTCAACAATTTGTATATTTATATTTAGTCCTTTTATTTTCATTCGAAATTCCTACCGGCGTGCCACTGCCTCCAAAATATTTCTTTCCCTGGCGTCTGACCGGCGCCTTGCAATATTTACTATTATTGTTCGGCAGTTGAAGTAGGCGTGACCAAACGCGCCTAAATGCCTTATCTCCCTCAGTAAGTAGAGTCGATGTTGAGTTTCCAACCCGATCGGTCTCCCAGCTAAGATCTACCATTCCCTTACCGGTATAAAACCGATATTTTCAGACCAAATGGGTCAAGTTTCATAGTAATTAATTTAATTCCTTTATTTCCTGCATAATAAGTACATTTTTCTATAAAGTTAAAGTTTGTATAGTGATTCAACCCGAAGTAAAGTTATATTTCAAGTGAATAGTGCTTTGAAAACCACAAAAGAAAGAGTAAGATTACTATTTCATACTGAAAGGCTTGTCTATATTCATCGTCCCATCTGTATGTATGTCGATGAGTGTGGAGAAGTGTTAGTGTCAGGTATATATTGTAACTGAGTCTAAAAATTTGACAATTATTGTACCATGAAAACGTCACTGAAATAAATGAAAAGAGGTTAATAATTACCCGTGAATTCATAAAAATGAAGTACATCTGCATAAAGGTAAATATCATTTGGAGCGTTGGATTGATCCCTTTTAGGATCATGTAACAGGGAGAGTTGAACGGTACTTCGAAAAATACTCCAAACTCCAAGCCGATGTAAATCATAGTACCCAATCCAAAAGCTGAAAAAAATAATAATATTATTCAATACAGATGTTGAATTTACGTTAAAACTGTTTATTTCATCGTCCGAGACATCCTGTACACAGCCCAATCCCAATTTTTATGAACTTACCAATCGCTCCAATTCTTAAGAAAAAACTTCCATGGCTATGGTCGTTCTGCGAAGTCTTGCGCTTACATTTAACCTTGGAATCCGAGCTGGAATCAGTCGCTATCGAATCTGCTGGTGGAGTAGACTGACGAGTAGCAGATTGTCCGGTAGTGGCACCAGGAGCGGCTGGAGCTGCTGGAGCGACGGGAGGCTGTTCCTGTGATACAACAGTAGCAGCTTGAGATTGAGTTATTTCTTCTACAGGCACAGGCACGGCTGCCAGGCCTGCGTCAACCACCCCTTCAGAGTTGCGCCGGTAGGTGCTCTACCCCCACAAATCAAAAGTAAATAATAAAAATGGTGAATAATTTTAGCAGTCAGGAAGAAGGGTCCCAGAACTATATGGATATAGTAATACGTCCAGTTTTTTTCGCGTTTTAGTGAGATTTATATACCGATAATATCCTACTAAAGTATATCCAAAAAGAAAGCAATTGCGGTGGTTAAACCCTGGGGTATATGTCGTGCAAAAATTTTGTTATATGTCGAAGAAATCCCTTCAGGTTCAAGCTGTTAGAGTTAAAATTGTATTATTTTGGATATATTTTAGTCCTGCTAGCTATTGGTTAAGCCTGAAATTTAAAAGTTATTGAATTGAAGTTTTTAGAACCATTTTTGAAATAGCGGTGTGCTTATAGATATAAATTAGGTGTAACCAGCAGATTAACTGTATTTTTTGCTTTAATCCGGCACTGGCTGGATAAAGAAGACCAATTCGAATAGAGGTTGACAGGACAGCTTCAAAAGAGATTCCTGAACAAGGTAGACAAGGAACTCTCAAAAAGGTTATTGAAACTGAGTAAGAGACACCGACCTGGAGGCTGTACACTGCACCCTGAGGGAAACACCTGCACAAAATGGGCAAAGTTATATGCCGAAAATGTGAACTAAAGGATGAACCACTTACTCACATACTCTACTTCTGCTTCGTGAAATTTTCAATAATGGATATATAAGCAATTTATAAATGCATGATGAAATAAACAGATGTTATTGAATGTTTACTTTTTGACCTACTCTATACAGTAGTGCGTTGTAATTACGAATAAAAGTATTTGACCTAATTTTTATTCACAGATAGAACAAATGCGTTTGAAAAGAATAACAAAATAATGGATATTTCAAACAAATAGGTATATAGGTTACGAGTATAAAGGAATTGATTTGAAGACGTAAATAGTTTTTATGACCCAATTTAAATATGATTACTTTGTTTTTTATCAACATTTCAAGGAATATCTGACAAATATATTTTTGTTCATAACAATTTTTTAAACTATATGAGTAATGTTTATAAGAAAGTGTAAAAACAAAATTTTTCCAACAAAAGTTACCAAAAAACTCATCTTTCCACTGAAAAATTGAAAAGAAAACACCACTAAAAGTGACCAAAGAACCCAAAAAAGTAGAAAAAGACGTTTTTCAAAGAAATGGCAAAAAACAAGCTAAGTTATCAAAGAACCCATTTCGCACATCAAAAAATCGAAAAAAGAAACCTTCCCCTCAAAGTAAACCGAAAAACCTTCCTCTCCCACCAACAAGTTGCCTAGACATCCTTCGCTCACTAAAGTTACCAACAATACCCCCATATTACCAAAAAGTACACTCCCCTAAAAAGTTACCAATAAACACATTTCTCCACTCAAAAATTGAAAAAAAAACACCACTCAAAGTGACCAGAGAACCCATTTCACCCCCAAAAAGTAGCCAAAAACCTCATTCCCCCAGAAATTACCAAAAAGTAGAAAAATACGTTTTTCAAAGAAATGGCAAAAAAACAACCTAAGTTATTGAAGAACCCATTTCGCACACCAAAATTTCGAAAAAAAAACATTCCCCAAAGTAAACCAAAAAAAAACCTTCTTTGCCCTACCAACAAGTTGCCTAGAGACCCTTCGCTCACTAAAGTTACCAATATTACCAAAAAACACCACTCAAAATTACCAAAGAACCCATTTCACCCCCAAAAAAGGAACCAAAAACCTCATTCCCCCAGAAATTGCCAAAAGGTAGAAAAAGACGTTTTTCAATGAAATGGCAAAAAAACAACATAAGTTATTGAAGAACCCATTTCGCACACCAAAATTTCGAAAAAAAAAACATTCCCCAAAGTAAACCAAAAAAAAAACCTTCTTTGCCCTACCAACAAGTTGCCTAGAGACCCTTCGCTCACTAAAGTTACCAATATTACCAAAAATCACCACTCAAAATTGCCAAAGAACCCATTTCACCCCCAAAAAAGGAACCAAAAACCTCATTCCCCCAGAAATTACCAAAAAGTAGAAAAAGACGTTTTTCAAAGAAATGGCAAAAAAACAACCTAAGTTATCAAAGAACCCATTTCGCACGCCAAAAAATCGAAAAAAAAACATTCCCCAAAGTAAACCAAAAAAACCTTCTTTGCCCTACCAACACGTTGCCTAGAGACATTTCGCTCACTGAAGTTACCAACAATACCCCCATATTACCAAAACACACCACTCAAAATTGCCAAAGAACCCATTTCACCCCCAAAAAAGGAACCAAAAACCCCATTCCCCCTGAAATTACCAAAAAGTAGAAAAAGACGTTTTTCAAAGAAATGGCAAAAAAACAACCTAAGTTATTGAAGAACCCTTTTCGCAAACCAAAATTTCGAAAAAAAACATTCCCCAAAGTAAACCAAAAAAACCTTCTTTGCCCTACCAACAAGTTGCCTAGACTCTTCGCTCACTAAAGTTACCAACAATACCCTTATATTACCAAAAGACACCACTCAAAATTGCCAAAGAACCCATTTCACCCCCAAAAAAGGAACCAAAAACCCCATTCCCCCAGAAATTACCAAAAAGTAGAAAAAGACGTTTTTCAAAGAAATGGCAAAAAAACAACCTAAGTTATCAAAGAACCCATTTCGCACGCCAAAAAATCGAAAAAAGAAACCTTCCTCCTCCACCAACAAGTTGCCTAGACACCCTTCGCTCACTAAAGTTACCAACAATACCCCCATATTACCAAAAAGTACACTCCCCCAAAAAGTTACCAACAAACACATTTTTCCACTCAAAAATTGAAAAAAACACCACTCAAAGTGACCAGAGAACCCATTTCACCCCCAAAAAGTAACCAAAAACCTCATTCCCCCAGAAAGTAGAAAAAGACGTTTTTCAAAGAAAAGGCAAAAAACAACCTAAGTTATTGAAGAACGCATTTAGCACACCAAAATTTCGAAAAAAAAACATTCCCCAAAATAAACAAAAAAAAAACCTTTTTTGCCCTACCTACAAGTTGCCTAGAGACCCTTCGCTCACTAAAGTTACCAACAATACCCCTATATTACCAAAAAACACCACTCAAAATTACCAAAGGAGCCATTTCACCACCAAAAAAGGAACCAAAAACCTCATCTTTCCACTGAAAAATTGAAAAGAAAACCACTCAAAGTGACCAAAGAACCCAAAAAAAGTAGAAAAATACGTTTTTCAAAGAAATGGCAAAAAAACAACCTAAGTTATCAAAGAACCCATTTCGCACGCCAAAAAATCGAAAACATTCCCCCAAAGTAAACCGAAAAACCTTCCTCCCCCACCAACAAGTTGCCTATAGAGGCTAGTGAATCTGTAAGCCCGAATGGTTCATCTGAAAGTACCGACGAATGGGAAAAAACGTCCACCACAAGTACAATAGATGATTTTGGAATTACCCAAGGATCCAAATCAGTTACAACTGATTATAGCAAAGAAAATACCACCGAAACAGATGAGGGATCCACTGCTAGTGAATCTGTAAGCACGAATGGTTCATCTGAAAGTACCGAAGAATGGGAAGAGACCTCAACCACTAGCACAACGGATGATTCTAGAACTGCCCAAGAATCCGAATTAGTTACAACTGATAAAAGCAAAGAAGATACCACAGAAACTGATAGAGCATCTACTGATAGTGAATCTGTAAGCACGATTGGATCATCTGAAAGTACCGACGAATGGGAAGAGACGTCCACCACAAGCACAATAGACGATTTTGGAATTACCCAAGGATTCGAGTCAGTTGCAACTGATTATAGCAAAGAAGATACCACAAAAACTGATAGAGCATCTACTGCTAGTGAATCTGTAAGCTCGGATGGTTCATCTGAAAGTACCGACAAATCAAAAGAGACCTCAACCACTAGCACAACGGATGATTCTGGAACTGCCCAAGAATCCGAATTAGTTACAACTGATAAAAGCACTCTAAGAAATCACAGAAACAGATGATGGATTTACTGCTAGTGAATCTGTAAGCACGATTGGTTCATCTGAGAGTACCGACGAATGGGAAGAGACGTCCACCACAAGCACAATAGATGATTTTGGAATTACCCAAGGATCCGAATCAGTTATAACCGATTATAGCAAAGAAGATACCACAAAAACTGATAGAGCATCTACTCCTAGTGAATCTGTAAGCTCGGATGGTTCATCTGAAAGTACCGACAAATCAAAAGAGACCTCAACCACTAGCACAACGGATGATTCTGGAACTGCCCAAGAATCCGAATTAGTTACAACTGATAAAAGCACAGAAGAAACCACAGAAACAGATGATGGATTTACTGCTAGTGAATCTGTCAGCACGAATCGTTCATTTGAAAGTACCGACGAATGGGAAGAGACGTCCACCACAAGCACAATAGATGATTTTGGAATTACCCAAGGATCCGAATCACTTACAACTGATTATAGCAAAGAAGATACCACAAAAACTGATAGAGCATCTACTGCTAGTGGATCTGTAAGCCCGAATGGTTCATCTGAAAGTACCGACGAATGGGAAAAAACGTCCACCACAATCACAATAGATGATTTTGGAACTACCCAAGGATTGTGCTTATATTTATCACTTAACGGTATAGGGTATACAAAGTGACATTAAAATTTAATGTAGAATCCGAAAAAAAGTTAATAATATACAGGGTGTTCTATTTAAAATAACAGTTGCTGCTGTCAAAATATTTTCTATGAATTCACCATAAATTGTGTACCAATTTTCATAAAAATCGTTGTTATAATATATATCTTAAGCTCGCCGCTATTCAAATTAATTTTTATCCAAATCCTAACGAATTAAAGGCCCAATACTCACTGCCTACTAAAAACTGTAACTCAGGGATCTGAAAAAAGAATGAATTTTACTATTGATTATTTTTGTGAAAGGGGATAACAACGCTGCCCCTGGAGGGGTAGTAATCAACTAAATTTCGTCTCTACCTATACTCTTAGAGTATAAATTTAATATTATGTAATACCGATCACGAATTTGGAATTTTCAAATAAATCTTACCGCATCGAATTGCCATTGTACAGAAATAGGCTGGTTGGATTCCTCTGGCTGTAAAAAATTACATTCGATGAAAAATAATAATTAATTGATGTACTTCCAATCTTAAAAAAGAATGAAACTAAAATTTGGTTTGGGCCTCTTCCAACAACTGCTTTGAAAAATCATAAATAACAGTGTGTGATGAGTAAAAAAGTAGACCAGTATGTAGGTAGGTACCTATCGTGCGTGTAAGTTAAAATTAAGTTAGTTTGTTAGATTTAGGGCCGATACATTCAATTCTTGATTAAAATCATCTAGTCAAATTTTTATCTTTGTATATTATCACCTGGTGAAGTGGTCGTAATAATAAGAATTAAACGTATTTTTAAAGTTTTATTTACAATAAACGATTTTGCTATAGACAACCAAACATACAGTGATATTGGAATATTATTTGGGTAATACTGACTTCTCAGTAGATATACTAAGCCGGTGCTGGCACAGTGGAAATGCACATGTCCTCCTGAAAAACTAACCAATACCCACTTACCCCCACCACCAAAATTTTCCACGTGGTACGTAACGTTTGACGTAGCACGTGACATTTGACGTAGCACTTGACGTGGCACGTGACGTTTGACATGGCACGTGTCGTTTGACGTAGCACGTGACGTTTTTTCGTGGCACGTGACGTTTTTTCGTGGCACGTGACGGGTTTGGTGAGGTTTTCAGGAGGACATGCGCATATCTGCTATGCCAGTACCGGCTTAGTATATCTACTCTTCTCTAATAGAATACTTCAAGTTTTTGACTTAAGCATCGTCTTTTTTATATAATTCTACAAAACTATGATAATTGTTAGTGTTTAAACATCCAATGACCTGATTCTCTGGTCTGATTTTTGGAAAACAGGGTTTTTAAGATAAAAAATCGACTGGAAACATTAGTTTTTCAAAAATAAAATGAAAATTTGACTTCAAAAACAAGTTCCGAATTTTCGAAAAAAAGTAGTTACTCGAGTAAAATCTAATTTTTCGTTTTAACTGTAGTTAAAACTAATCGGTTTTTTAATCGAGAATTGAAATACCGACCGTCAATGTCAACATTAGCAACAAAAGTTATATATTATTTGGCCACTAAATCTATGATTACACTGTCTATTTTTATTTTAACAAATTCCATTTATACGAAACATTTTGTTACAAATAAATATTTACTGTTTCAAGACAAAAACAAACTTGGAGAATATTTAAATAGAAAAAAAATAGTGTAGGATCTACACTTTTTAGTGGATTTTCATATATAAAAGTATAGGAAAAAATTTTTGAAAATAGGCGCATAGAAAGTCTATAATAATAGGAATTTTGAGCTGAAATTTGAAATTCATACTCTCAGATAATGAAAGAATATGGAAAAAAAAATCAGGAGAACCTTATCTATAATAGTTTGTATACAGGGTTACCCGAAAATGATTTTCGAAAAATCGAACTTTTTAACCTTAGAAATTTTTATAATTATTTTCAAAATCTACGGCGGTTTTCAATTTTTTTCTTACAAAAGGAATTTCTTACTTTTAAACTGTTCTATAGCAGTAGGACTAAATACAAACTGTTTGCGAAATTCCGAGGGTCGCGAACTATACATTTACCAGTATTAAAATTTATAAATTATTTATGTTTATTTTTGTCTCGAATTTTTATTTTTTATTTGTAACAAAAATAAATGTTTCCCTAACAATTTTGGATAAACCATTGGTACTAAAACTTTTTTTTATAAAAATAATTGTTTATATTTAAAATCAAAAATTCTCGTGTAGGAAGAAACTCTCATCCGGACGATCGAAAGTCGATAAGATAATTTTTGAATTGTGGAGAGATGAAGAAAATCCGGAGCACCATCCATGGGCATAACCTGTCAGGTGTTTAAATTCAATATTCACCTGTTTATAAACCAGACATCTAAAATCACCCCCTAAATTTTATTCACTTGGGACATGCACGGTTATAATATTCGTATAAATTAAGGTGTACTGGTTTTTAAGCAGGTACATACTGTTAAATTAAACCAAAATCAATACAAATGCCACTGCAATCGCAAACATATTCAACTACTTATACTGCGGATAAAAGGTTTTTTTATAGAACGGAAGAGAATTAAGTACAACTTGGAAAATACATTTTATTTTTATAGTTTAAGTTGAAAATTTGAGGAAATTCACAGCATTGATAGTGAAAATCCTTATCCTATTCCCAGTGGCGTAGCGTGGAGGAAGCAGCAGGTGCCATGGCCCCGGGAAGCAAACGAAACGACACGATTTTCTCAATCGGAAACAAAAAAAATTAACTACAATTCGCAAAGTGACCAATGACAACTGCCTAACGCACGACCGGTCGGAACAATAACACTTCCCATTTTAAGTTGGAAATTTTGGAACCGTTGGCGATACTTGATACTGAACACTGTTTACACTACCACTACACCAACACTTTACACTATCTTACGCGTGTTTCGATAACCAAGTTATCTTCTTCAGAGACTGAAGGTCAAATGAAACGCGCGTAAGATAGTGTAAAGTGGTGTAGTGGTAGTGTAAACAGTGTTCAGCGGCTTCCCATTTTCTTAACTTCCTGAGTGGAAGGGGATGTATGTTCCTTCCAAAACAGTGGTAGTTTCAATAGCTTGTTCGATGTACATAAGGTTTACACTTTAAACTAATAATTAAAGTAAGGGGGGCAGCGAATTAGCAAATTTCCGGTCGGCCCCAGGCGGCGAAAACCCACGCTACACCACTGAATAATATTTTCAGAAATCACTTAATCCAATCTATAAAATCCAACACTAACGAATTTATATTTTCTTCTCTCACACAACAAAACAATTTTTTTCTCAAATCTCAGTGGCGTACCGATATATTTAAAATCTAATGATGAATACTTTTCTTAGATATGAGATTTTTTTTAAAGAAAAGGTGCGCCACTGTAAAACTGTTCAAATACTACAAAACAACAAAAAAAACTATCCTAAAAAAGATCCAAAATTACAAGAGAACTAATAGAGTTTAGAAAGAAACAGAAATATTTAATAGATGTCAAAGATAATAGTTTAATACTATTATAACGCCTTACAAAGTTTTTGAAAAATATTTCTCAAAGAACAGAGACCGTTCACTAAGAAGCAACAACTACTTCTCGGGCTATATGCCTCGACAGACATTGATTTACACTTATAAGTTAAACGGGGTTGGTATATCTGCAAGATATAACCAACCATTCTGGTTTGTAATTAGAAGGGACAAAATCACTTGTAGACCGGTTTCGGCGTATTTGTGCCTCATCACTACAAAGTAGGTTCTATCCGTCCAGAAGCCCTGAGACGTTGTCTCCAGGCCAGGATTATGCTTTCTGGGCTTCTGGACGGATAGCATTTACTACAAGTGATGGTGTCCCTTCTAATTAAAAACCATAATGATTGGTTATATCTTGCAGATATACCAACCCCGTTTAACTTATAAGTGTAATTCAATGTCTGTCGGGGCATATAGCCCGAGAAGTAGTTGTTGCTTCTTAGTAAGGCGTTATAATAGTATTAAACTATTATCTTTGACACGCTTTACTAAAATATGACAAGTTTTTACAGGTACCTAACTGTAATTAAGTAAAGAAATATTTAAATAATTTTTGGTTTTCCACAGAGTTATGCTTAAGGAAATTGATATGATAATTAATAATTTTCATTTTACAATTTCTAGGATAAAGAAACATCTCAAATTTGATAAAAATATTTACTGAAAATGGACTATTTTTTTTCAATGCCCTGTAGAAGCAATAAAAAAAGTTTAACAGAATTTTTTAAAGGTGTCACGATATCTTGAGACACCCTGTAAGACACAAGCATGTGATACAGACAATAATTATTATTCCTGAAATGACCAATGTTTAAATAGGAGCTTGAGATATAACAATAAATGAAAGAAAACTTGGCTGTATAAAAGAAGAATCTGGTCCGAGCTGTAAACACCTGTTCAAATAAAAAGAATTTGAAGAAAAAGAAGAAGATACTGAAGCGAGTTTCCGAAAAGGACGAGGGCCTAGCTGCAGAAAGGCTCCCACCAATCAGAGTGTATATATTTTGAGCAATGTAATTATTCCCTTCCCCTTCTTGAAAAAATATCAAAAAATTTGTATTACACATTCCAAAAAGGGGAAGGGATAGTAAGTGATTCCCTTCCCCTTTTTGGAAAACTTCATGTGGAATACAAATTCTTTGTTATTCTTTCAAGAAGAGGAAGGGAATCCCTTACTATCCCTTCCCCTTTTTGGAAAACTTCATGTGGAATATAAATTCTTTGATATTTTTTCCTGAAGGAGAAGGAAATAATTACATTGCACAAAATATATACCCTCTGCAGCTAGGCCCTCGTCCGAAAAGGCCCCGAGCTATAGGTTGTTATTAAGCATATGTCAATTTTTCAAATTTGAGACATTTCGTATACTATTTATTGTAAAATCTACAAGTTAATATTTAAAATTTCTGGATTTTATTAGTTTAGCAACAATGAGTCGAAAATTCAAAATAGTGGCCAAGGAATTTAACAAAGTTTATACAATTTTAATGAAAAAGTCTAATTTTACACGCACTATATATTATTATTAAAAATCCAGATGGGAAACAAAACTGTGATAATGGAATGTTATGAGGAAACTGAAACTGTTGAAATAAAAAATCAAATAAACTGCGTTGAAATGAAGCTGGTTAGAATTAGAACAAACACCGATCTACAGAATTACAAACATTACAATAAGAATTATTATTAGTTGCAAACAATAAGTTCAAATTTATACAGTTATGTTTTAATATTTGAAATAAATTGAAGGGTGTGCTTCAAATCGAATGAACTGAACACTGTTTACACTATACCAACACTAACACTTTACACTATCTTACGCGCGTTTCTTTAACCAACCATTCGGGTTTGCAACTAGAAGGGACAACATAACTTGTAGACCGGTTTCGGCGTATTGCGCCTCATCAGTACAAGGTATATGTTATCGTCCGAGAGTTAATCCCGAACTGAAATGTGACTATAATCAACAACTTTACATATCTTCCAGTTACGGAAATGTTTTAGTTGCGATAATAGCGACACCTCACCTCCAAGTCACAAACCAAAATTCGAAATTTGACAACAAGTTTCCTGTAAAATTGTCGTATTTAGGTTTAAATCTTGTAGATTTACCAACCCCGTTTGACTTAGAAGTGTAATTCAATGTCTGTCGGGGCATGTAGCCCGGGAAGTAGTTGTTTCTTCTTCGTTGAACGGTCACTGTTTTTGAAAAATATTTTTCAAAACTTAGTTGTGAAGCGTAGAATAATATATATTCTTCGATATCTGTCCACACCATTCAATTTTAAGTAATTAACTTGTGTAAATTTGGATAAAATATTTTTTTCTGCATATTTATTTAATTGGTCTTTATCAAATAAACACTTTTTTTCACGAACCAGTTTGAAAATAGATGATACTGGGTGTCCCAATTTATTTTGACTCCTTATAAACTTAACTAACTTTTGAAATAATATGAATTAGCTATATTTGAAAATTCCCCTTTACGGGGAATGAAAAAAAATTGGTTTTTTAGATATTTACATACTTTTTTATGATTGAATATCAAAAATTGGAATGAAAAAAAATGTACAAAGACCAATTATTATTTCCTACATAACTGTATAAAAACAAACTTCATCAAAACCCCACAAAATAACTCTCAACAATTCTACCTTCTCCTGTTTCTTATCCTTTTTATCTTTCTTCTCCTTCTTTTGCTTTTTCTGCGCTTCGGCTTCTTTTTTCTTCTTTTCCTTATCCTCTTTTTCCTTCTTATCCTTCACTTCCTTTTCTTTTACGTTCTTTTTCGCAACTGGTTTCGGTTGTTTTTCATTTCCTGAACAACAAGAACTCTCTTGTAGTAAAAAACAAAAAACGTACAGTAAGAAAAGGATACTAAAACCATAAAGGTACGTGAAAAATCCTTCGTAGTAGTAGAGGGGTATATTGTGGGTCACTATGTCCGAGATTACGTAAGCGAGGCATATTACGACTAGAAGTTTGGCGTAGACGAAACTTGTTACTATGAACAGGGACGTCCTGTAACAAAGAGAAACATTTTGTATTTATTTAATTATTATTCATGCAGTTGCCCACCGTAAATAAACAATGAATAGTAGGTTCATTCGTCGTCGGCGCTTTTATGTCGCGCTTATAAAGACATGCCGAAAAACGGTCGCTAAAAAACACGTGCACCGTATATACAGGGGTAGCGCGATTTACTACTTTCATAGCTATGAAGTGTGACGAGTGAACCTACTATTCATTGTTTATGTACGGTGAGTTGCCTTCATCTTTTACCTGCCAAATCGAATAAAATCGAGCAAAAATGTCATTACTATACTTAAATCCCACTTTTCTATTAAATCTTAAAAAACTGGTTATAATAGTAGGATAATAGGTTCACTCGTCGTCGGCACTTTTATGTCGCGCTTATAAAGACATGCCGAAAAACGGTTGCTAAAAAACACATGCACCGTATATACAGGGGTAGCGCGATTTACTACTTTTATAGCTATGAAGTGTGTCGAGTGAGTTGCCTTCATCTTTTACCTGCCAGATCGAACAAAATCGAGCAAAAATGTCATTACTATACTTAAATCCCACTTTTCTATTAAATCTTAAAAAACTGGTTATAATAGTAGGATAATAGGTTCACTCGTCGTCGGCACTTTTATGTCGCGCTTATAAAGACATGCCGAAAAACGGTTGCTAAAAAACACGTGCACCGTATATACAGGGGTAGCGCGATTTACTACTTTTATAGCTATGAAGTGTGTCGAGTGAGTTGCCTTCATCTTTTACCTGCCAGATCGAACAAAATCGAGCAAAAATGTCATTACTATACTTAAATCCCATTTTTCCATTAAATCTTAAAAAAACTGGTTATAATAGTAGAATAGTAGGTTCACTCGTCGTCGGCACTTTTATGTCGCGCTTATAAAGACATGCCGAAAAACGGTTGCTAAAAAACACATGCACCGTATATACAGGGGTAGCGCGATTTACTACCTTCATAGCTATGAAGTGTGACAAGTGAACCTACTATTCATTGTTTATGTACGGTGAGTTGCCTTCATCTTTTACCTGCCAAATCGAACAAAATCGAGCAAAAATGTCATTATTATACTTAGATCCCACTTTTCTATTAAATCTTGAAAAAACTGGTTATAATAGTAGAATAGTAGGTGCACTCGTCGTCGGCACTTTTATGTCGCGCTTATAAAGACATGCCGAAAAACGGTCGCTAAAAAACACATGCACCGTATATACAGGGGTAGCTCGATTTACTACCTTCATAGCTATGAAGTGTGAGTGAACCTACTATTCATTGTTTATGTACGGTGAGTTGCCTTCATCTTTTATCTGCCAGGTCGATCAGATTGAGCAAAAATGTCATTACTACACTTAAATCCCACTTTTCTATTAAATCTTGAAAAAACTGGTTATAATAGTAGAAGAGTAGGTTCACTCGTCGTCGGCACTTTTATGTCGCGCTTATAAAGACATGCCGAAAAACGGTCGCTAAAAAACACGTGCACCGTATATACAGGGGTAGCGCGATTTACTACTTTTATAGCTATGAAGTGTGACAAGTGAACCTACTATTCATTGTTTATGTACGGTGAGTTGCCTTCATCTTTTACCTGCCAGATCGAACAAAATCGAGCAAAAATGTCATTACTATACTTAAATCCCACTTTTCTATTAAATCTTAAAAAAATTGGTTATAATAGTAGAGTAATAGGTTCACTCGTCGTCGGCACTTTTATGTCGCGCTTATAAAGACATGCCGAAAAACGGTCGCTAAAAAACACGTGCACCTTATATACAGGGGTAGCACGATTTAATACCTTCATAGCTATGAAGTGTGACAAGTGAACCTACTATTCATTGTTTATGTACGGTGAGTTGCCTTCATCTTTTACCTGCCAGATCGAACAAAATCGAGCAAAAATGTCATTACTATGCTTAAATCCCATTTTTCTATTAATTCTTAAAAAAACTGGTTGTAATAGTAGAATAATAGGTTCACTCGTCGTCGGCACTTTTATGTCGCGCTTATAAAGATATGCCGAAAAACGGTCGCTAAAAAACACATGCACCCTATATACAGGGGTAGCGCGATTTACTACTTTCATAGCTATGAAGTGTGACGAGTGAACCTACTATTCATTGTTTATGTACGGTGAGTTGCCTTCATCTTTTACCTGCTAAATCGAACAAAATCGAGCAAAAATGTCATTACTATACTTAAATCCCACTTTTCTATTAAATCGTGAAAAAACTGCATATAATAGTAGAAGAGCAGGTTCACTCGTCGTCGGCACTTTTATGTCGCGCTTATAAAGTCATGCCTAAAAACGGTCGCTAAAAAACACGTGCACCGTATATACAGAGGTAGCGCGATTTACTACTTTCATAGCTATGAAGTGTGACGAGTGAACCTACTATTCATTGTTTATGTACGGTGAGTTGCCTTCATCTTTTACCTGCCAGATCGAACAAAATCGAGCAAAAATGTCATTACTATATTTAAATCCCACTTTTCTATTAAATCTTAAAAAAACTGGTTATAATAGTAGAATAATAGGTTCACTCGTCGTCGGCACTTTTATGTCGCGCTTATAAAGACATGCCAAAAAACGGTCGCTAAAAAACACGTGCACCGTATATACAGGGGTAGCGCGATTTACTACTTTCATAGCTATGAAGTGTGACGAGTGAACCTACTATTCATTGTTTATGTACGGTGAGTTTCCTTCATCTTTTACCTGCCAAATCGAACAAAATCGAGCAAAAATGTCATTACTATATTTAAATCCCACTTTTCTATTAAATCTTAAAAAAACTGGTTATAATAGTAGAATAATAGGTTCACTCGTCGTCGGCACTTTTATGTCGCGCTTATAAAGACATGCCAAAAAACGGTCGCTAAAAAACACGTGCACCGTATATACAGGGGTAGCGCGATTTACTACTTTCATAGCTATGAAGTGTGACGAGTGAACCTACTATTCATTGTTTATGTACGGTGAGTTGCCTTCATCTTTTACCTGCCAGATCGAACAAAATCGAGCAAAAATGTCATTACTATGCTTAAATCCCATTTTTCTATTAATTCTTAAAAAAACTGGTTGTAATAGTAGAATAATAGGTTCACTCGTCGTCGGCACTTTTATGTCGCGCTTATAAAGACATGCCGAAAAACGGTCGCTAAAAAACACATGCACCGTATATACAGGGGTAGCGCGATTTACTACTTACATAGCTATGAAGTGTGACGAGTGAACCTACTATTCATTGTTTATGTACGGTGAGTTGCCTTCATCTTTTACCTGCCAGATCGAACAAAATCGAGCAAAAATGTCATTACTATGCTTAAATCCCATTTTTCTATTAATTCTTAAAAAAACTGGTTGTAATAGTAGAATAATAGGTTCACTCGTCGTCGGCACTTTTATGTCGCGCTTATAAAGACATGCCGAAAAACGGTCGCTAAAAAACACATGCACCGTATATACAGGGGTAGCGCGATTTACTACTTTCATAGCTATGAAGTGTGACGAGTGAACCTACTATTCATTGTTTATGTACGGCGAGTTTCCTTCATCTTTTACCTGCCAAATCGAACAAAATCGAGCAAAAATGTCATTACTATATTTAAATCCCACTTTTCTATTAAATCTTAAAAAAACTGGTTATAATAGTAGAATAATAGGTTCACTCGTCGTCGGCACTTTTATGTCGCGCTTATAAAGACATGCCAAAAAACGGTCGCTAAAAAACACGTGCACCGTATATACAGGGGTAGCGCGATTTACTACTTTCATAGCTATGAAGTGTGACGAGTGAACCTACTATTCATTGTTTATGTACGGTGAGTTGCCTTCATCTTTTACCTGCCAGATCGAACAAAATCGAGCAAAAATGTCATTACTATGCTTAAATCCCATTTTTCTATTAATTCTTAAAAAAACTGGTTGTAATAGTAGAATAATAGGTTCACTCGTCGTCGGCACTTTTATGTCGCGCTTATAAAGACATGCCGAAAAACGGTCGCTAAAAAACACATGCACCGTATATACAGGGGTAGCGCGATTTACT
This sequence comes from Lochmaea crataegi, assembly GCA_947563755.1. Classification (NCBI taxonomy): domain Eukaryota; kingdom Metazoa; phylum Arthropoda; class Insecta; order Coleoptera; family Chrysomelidae; genus Lochmaea; species Lochmaea crataegi. Next base: position 2,353,158 of record OX387434.1, on the reverse strand, counting down.
ACTTACATAGCTATGAAGTGTGACGAGTGAACCTACTATTCATTGTTTATGTACGGTGAGTTGCCTTCATCTTTTACCTGCCAGATCGAACAAAATCGAGCAAAAATGTCATTACTATGCTTAAATCCCATTTTTCTATTAATTCTTAAAAAAACTGGTTGTAATAGTAGAATAATAGGTTCACTCGTCGTCGGCACTTTTATGTCGCGCTTATAAAGACATGCCGAAAAACGGTCGCTAAAAAACACATGCACCGTATATACAGGGGTAGCGCGATTTACTACTTTCATAGCTATGAAGTGTGACGAGTGAACCTACTATTCATTGTTTATGTACGGTGAGTTTCCTTCATCTTTTACCTGCCAAATCGAACAAAATCGAGCAAAAATGTCATTACTATATTTAAATCCCACTTTTCTATTAAATCTTAAAAAAACTGGTTATAATAGTAGAATAATAGGTTCACTCGTCGTCGGCACTTTTATGTCGCGCTTATAAAGACATGCCAAAAAACGGTCGCTAAAAAACACGTGCACCGTATATACAGGGGTAGCGCGATTTACTACTTTCATAGCTATGAAGTGTGACGAGTGAACCTACTATTCATTGTTTATGTACGGTGAGTTGCCTTCATCTTTTACCTGCCAGATCGAACAAAATCGAGCAAAAATGTCATTACTATGCTTAAATCCCATTTTTCTATTAATTCTTAAAAAAACTGGTTGTAATAGTAGAATAATAGGTTCACTCGTCGTCGGCACTTTTATGTCGCGCTTATAAAGACATGCCGAAAAACGGTCGCTAAAAAACACATGCACCGTATATACAGGGGTAGCGCGATTTACTACTTTCATAGCTATGAAGTGTGACGAGTGAACCTACTATTCATTGTTTATGTACGGTGAGTTTCCTTCATCTTTTACCTGCCAAATCGAACAAAATCGAGCAAAAATGTCATTACTATATTTAAATCCCACTTTTCTATTAAATCTTAAAAAAACTGGTTATAATAGTAGAATAATAGGTTCACTCGTCGTCGGCACTTTTATGTCGCGCTTATAAAGACATGCCTAAAAACGGTCGCTAAAAAACACGTGCACCGTATATACAGAGGTAGCGCGATTTACTACTTTCATAGCTATGAAGTGTGACGAGTGAACCTACTATTCATTGTTTATGTACGGTGAGTTGCCTTCATCTTTTACCTGCCAGATCGAACAAAATCGAGCAAAAATGTCATTACTATGCTTAAATCCCATTTTTCTATTAATTCTTAAAAAAACTGGTTGTAATAGTAGAATAATAGGTTCACTCGTCGTCGGCACTTTTATGTCGCGCTTATAAAGACATGCCGAAAAACGGTAGCTAAAAAACACATGCACCGTATATACAGGGGTAGCGCGATTTACTACTTTCATAGCTATGAAGTGTGACGAGTGAACCTACTATTCATTGTTTATGTACGGTGAGTTGCCTTCATCTTTTACCTGCCAGATCGAACAAAATCGAGCAAAAATGTCATTACTATACTTAAATCCCACTTTTCTATTAAATCTTGAGAAAACTGGTTATAATGGCTATTTATGTACCAAGGACGAAAAACTGTCTATTATAGTCGAGCCTGCAAATGGATAGTCGAGGCTAGCAAGCGGGGAAGACACTAGACAGTTTTTCGCCGAAGTGCACATTACATTTTTTCGTCGACCTTTACAAAAAATTACTAAGTTCCGAATGAATATTCACACCAAAGAATTAGAATAATATTTAATAAATCTTCAAATTTATCAGTTTTAGATATATATTTTCTAACTTGTTGAATAAACTGGATTATTCCCTTTTTATTGCTTGTCCTTACATTTGTAAGTGCCGATTTTATCATGGAGATATATTTGTCGATGGGATAAGAGCTTGGCAATTTTCCAGCCGTTCCAAATTGAGTAATATTTGTGGGAATGTTTTTAAAACTGTCGCTTTTTACTTTGGATATTGTATCAATATAAAAAAATGTCTATGTAATAATAAATTTTTATTATTGATAGTTTTGGTAATTTTGAAATTTTATTAAACTTTATTTGTCAAAACCACCACTCAACATCACATGGTCTGTTGACAATAATTTTTTAATAGATCCATTTTAAAATGATATGAATTTTTTCGACATGAAAAGTGAACCGTCGGAACATTTGACGTGCTCGAATCAACTGACTAATCCTGTGAAGTTTTCTATTGAAATATTCTCATCACGCTCCCATTCAAATCTACATAAAAGGCACCAAGTATTATGCATTCATTTCCGGTGTGTACGAAACTTCTCTTTATAACGACATTTAATCGTAAGAATAAAAGATGCTTTTCATCGCCCGACCTGACTCTTGGGAAATTGTAGAAAAATCAGTACACGTACATTAAATTGAAATGAAATGAAAGTGTCATTTCTTGCTTGTCTATGTACGGTATAGTTGATTTAGTCTCGGAATAATGAACATACTATAGTTTATTCATTAATCCGGCGGAGCAACCAATCAATCAATTGGCAATATATTCCATAAGCGTACTTAATATGAGTTTCGATTTAAAATGTGTACAATAATTCAGATTTATTCAAAACATTTATTTCATTCTTAGCCCACATCACTGACTACCGTAATAACTTTATTGTTAATCTCTTGACAATAGAAAAGACTCTAAAACGGCCCGACACAGAAATAGAAAAAAATTATGAATTATAAATAAACTTTAAAAACAAATCATTTACTTCGTTCAAGGATGCATTTCAGTTAATTTTTTTTATTATTAAATTTCCCACAATTATTTTAAGATTTTGATGAATTGTATTGCTGTAATCTTGAGATAAATAATTGGTTTGAATCTGAATTTTTATTTTTTATTATTTATATAATAGTTTCTGACCTCTAAGTTATGAAAAACTGTCTTATGTAGGTCGAGTAATATCCAGCTCTGTACAGATTTAATAGCATAATAGAGGGATTGACACAATAGTTTTAGGGGACGTCTATAAAAAATTTAATGGATAATAGCAGAGAAGAGATCTGCTATTGTCTATTCAGATTTAACACAAAAGGATACTAGAATTAGGATGTTTACGAGATGGTAGACAATAATAGTATATAATTTATGTTAATGCGGTACACTATAAATATACATACAGGGTCCGGTATTTCAAAGTACTTCTTAAATTATTATTTAGGGAAATTTTCTTAAGAAATTTCCTTCTGTTATTAAATGGAACATATCTTAGAAATCAATTATTTCAGCTTGGGGTGTACTTAATAGAAATGGGAGAGCAATAAGTGTCTTTTATTACTATTATACAGGGTGTCAGAGGATTTAGGAAATAATAGAGAGACTAAAAATAATTATAGTACTGTAATATTTTTCTAATTTATTTAAATATTTTTTACGCGTGGGATAAAATAATACACACTATTACTATTAATTTATTTATAGAAAACCAAAATGTATTAAACTTAATTCATATACACTGTAACATGTCTATCGACCTGTTTCGATTTTATAGAATAAATCCTTTTAATTACCGTTCGCCGCCACATTAGCCACTTCCAATTATAGTTCTGTGATCTCAAATTCTCCTACTCCGAACGCTAAGACAATTGACGTCTGCCAACGGTCGCCACGAGGGACAGCCCTTTCCGCTATCGACTCTCTTCGAGGAAAGACCTCCATTTTCTTATCGCTTTCAAACCTTTCTTATCTAATTAATTTTGCTGTGGTAAGCACAGCACCTAGGTTAGGATACAAGACCTAGACCAGGATACCGCCCTAGACCAGGACACAGCTGATCTAATCAAGACACCTCTATCTACCTATCTTCTTCGAGATCTAGTCTTCATCTTCTCAAGACTTCGTAGAGGCAAGATCTACCTACCTTTTCCGGAAACAACCACTTCATAAGCTTAGTACACCTATAAAAGTACAAGTCTTCACATTTTCACTATAAAAGTTGAGGGAGATATCGTCCGGGGTAAAATTTTCTGTTACTTTAAATAATGTTTTTATTTTATTTCTGGTTAACTTTTCTTTAAATTCTACAAGGCGTTTCTACCTTTTCCGCCTTAGTTTGTTAGTACTTTTTATCGACGTCAAAAAGGTAGTGGCGCCCTCAATTTTTACAACCTTTCTGTTATCCTTGTGCGACTTAAACTTTGGGTCGAATCACCCTTGAGAGGAGTCTCTAGCCGGAGCCCTTCAAGCTGGAGCCTTTACCATTACAACACACTTTACTTAAGGTCTACTAATTTATTTACACCCGGTATAATAGTTCTAATTTATATTTACCACTTGAATATTACACTATTTATCTTCACTATTTTATTCACTGTCCGATTACTAAGAACTTCTGTAAACTATCTGTGAACTAACTCTGTAATAACTGTATTTACTAACTGTCAACTCACTCAAAAACTCGCGTATATATAAACTTTCCCAATTCTCGAATATTCTTGAATTTACCATGCTCCTCATATGCGTAAACATTGCTGTAACCAGAAGATTCTAGAATTCGCATCCGTCAAAACTTATAGTTTAGTGACAGGACCGGCTTTGAGTTGGTGACTTCGTAACAGTACTTTATATAAAGGGCCTTTATATAGGACTCTAAAGTTGGGAATTAAAAATGTTTTGCTTTAATTTATAATTATGAAATGACTTATTGGAAGTAGTAAAATTTTAACCGTTCATAAACCCCATAATTGAACACTTGACGTCTACTCAGGTACGGACTAAGTTCAATGGTTGATGTGGCAAATTTTTGTATTTCAGTACATAGACAAGCAAGAAATGACACTTTCATTTCAATTTAATAGAAACTATTCTGATTTTTTTACATTTTATATTTCAACGATTTAATGTCGTTAAAGAGAAGTTTCGTATACACCGGAAATGAATGCATATACTTGGTGCCTTTTATGTAGATTTGAATGGGAGCGTGATGAGAATATTTCAATAGAAAACTTACAGGATTAGTCAGTTGATTCGAGCACGTCAAATGTTCCGACGGTTCACTTTTCATGTCTAAAAAATTCATATCATTTTATAATGGATCTATTGAATTTATCACGTATTTCTGAGGTTTATATTTGACATTTAAATTTTTTTAAATAGTAGAGCGTGTAAAAAAGGTTTGAATCTATTTAAAATTATTTTCAACGGACCAGAACTTTCAATAATAAAAAGTTATCAATTGGAAGAATCTAAAGAATTATTATTAATAATAAGAGTAAAAAGCGTCCGATTCAAAAACTTTCAAACAAAAATTAAACGTCTGGAAATTTATGCTATCAACAAATATATTTCACCATGATAAAATCGGCACTTACACATCTTAGGACCAGCAATAAAAAGGTTTTTTAAAAGTGATAAATTTATTTAATATTATTTTAATTCTTTGAGTAGAATATTTATAATTATAATTTATTTCCAGTTTTTCGTATGATAAAATATGTAACTTTGCATTAGGTTTATAAACATTTTTAATTGCGAATTTAATTGTGTAATATAAACGCACTCCTGTATATTTAATAATTACAAATAAAAAAAATTTTAATGTCCAATTTTAAAGCCCTATAGTTCATTAACGAAGGGCGTAAGGAAAAATTTGTAAATGAAGTACTATCATTATTTTTAGTCTTTCTATCATCTTCCAAGTTTTGTCCTGGGACACCCTGTATATTATTAATTACTATTAAAAATTCTTACCATTCATTCATCCTAAATACTTAAAGAAAATAATAGATCCATCAAATTTTTATAAGACACAAGATAAACATTGGCTACACATATACACAGACGGTCAGTGTCTGACTAGTAAAAAAACACATGTTCGATCATGGGATCCCAAAACATTCAAAACTCCAGTTGTTCTAATTTCGTATCTATTACAAAATATAACAGATCTGGATGATGTTAATATTTTACATAAAAGTTAAATTTATTTTCAATAAAATGGTTATTTATGAAACAAGACGGAGAAATTTTATTTTGAGTCTCGTTATTCATAAATCGAAAGGGAGTTCATTTTTTGATAGAAACATAACATAAAGAGGATATACGATTAGACGTCTGCACTATAAGTTTTACGTCGACTATAACCATAATGAAATAAATGATTTGTAAAGTTGAAAAAACATTCAGGTCCGTATTTAATAAAATTAAGTTGACGATGAATGTGGGAATCCGAAACGTCAGACGGATATGAAGAAGATGACAATAAAAAATTACAATGAAAAAGTGCCGACTGGTTTTGATATATTTTTAAATGGCTCTACAAAAAAATCTGATCGGGTCTAATATTTTCTTAAATGGGCAACTTTGTCAAAATATTTCGAGATCAGATGGTATACGTCTCGAAATTGCGACACACTGTACAAATGAAGAAAACAATCGTCAAAGTAGAAATATTGAAAATTTCCAAAAAATCATATTCTGGAATAAAAAAACAACGCCTTACTCCTACAATTCAACAGTTAGAACGTTGCAATGACCACCCATCGATTCAGGGGAAAATTTTACATACGTGTGTAAATTTTGAGTGAATATTTCCCATTATTAAGGGAAGAAACGATGACAGTTCAAAACCGCGAAATTTTTAAGTCAAAAGGTCGTGTAAATACCACAAAACTGTGAGAATTGATATGAAATTTTAGAAGAGCAATCTCAATAGACCAATTAACTTGGAAGAAAATTGACAATATTATAACTTGAAGGGTTTCTTTTTTATAAAGTGTCAAAGTAGAAATATTGAAAAATTTCCAAAAATCATATTTTGGAATAAAAAACAACGCCTAACTCCTACAAATCAACAGTTAGAACGTTGCAATGATCACCAATCGATTCAGGGGAAAATTTTACATAAGTTTGTAAATTTTGAGTGAATATTTCCCATTATTAAGGGAAGAAACGATGACAGTTTAAAATCGCGAAATTTCTAAGTTACAAAGTCGTGTAAATACCACAAAACTAAGAGAATTGAAATGAAATTTTAGAAGAGCACTCTCAATAGACCAATTAACTCGCAAAAAAAATTAACAAAATTATAACTTGAAGGGTTCCTTTTTTATAAATTGTCAAAGTAGAAATATTGAAAGATTTCCAAAAAATCATATTCTGGAATAAAAAACAACGCCTAACTCCTACAGTTCAACAGTTAGAACGTTGTGATGATCACCAATCGATTCAGGGGAAAATTTTACATAAGTGTGTAAATTTTGAGTAAATATTTCCCATTATTAAGGGAAGAAACGATGACAGTTCAAAATCGCGAGATTTTTAAGTTAAAAAGTCGTGTAAATACCACAAAACTGTGAGAATTGATATGAAATTTTAGAAGAGCAATCTCAATAGACCAATTAACTTGGAAGAAAATTGACAATATTATAACTTGAAGGGTTTCTTTTTTATAAAGTGTCAATGTAGAAATATTGAAAAATTTCCAAAAATCATATTTTGGAATAAAAAACAACGCGTAACTCCTACAAATCAACAGTTAGAACGTTGCAATGATCACCAATCGATTCAGGGGAAAATTTTACATAAGTTTCTAAATTTTGAGTCAATATTTCCCATTATTAAGGGAAGAAACGATGACAGTTTAAAATCGCGAAATTTCTAAGTTACAAAGTCGTGTAAATACCACAAAACTAAGAGAATTGAAATGAAATTTTAGAAGAGCAATCTCATTATACCAATTAACTCGGAAAAAAATTGACAATATTATTACTCGAAGGGTTTCTTTTTTATAAAGCGTCAAAGTAGAAATATTGAAAATTTCCAAAAAAGTCATATTCTGGAATAAAAAAACAACGCGTAACTCCTACAATTTAGAAGTTAGAACGTTGCAATGATCACCAATCGATTCAATATTACATACGTGTGTAAATTTTGAGTAAATATTAGAAACGATGACAGTTTAAAATAGCGAAATTTTTAAGTTAAAAAGTTGTGTAAATACCTACCACAAAACTGTGAGAATTGGTATGAAATTTTAGAAGAGCAATCTCAATAGACCAATTAACTCGGAAAAAAATTGACAATATTATAACTTGAAGGGTTTCTTTTTTATAAAGTGTCAAAGTAGAAATATTGAAAAATTTCCAAAAAATCATATTCTCGAATAAAAAACAACACGTAACTCCTACAATTCAATAGTTAGAATGTTGTGATATCTACCATTAGATTCAGGGGAAAATTTTACATATGTATGTGAATTTTGAATGAATATTTTCAAGCGTTAGGGAAAGAAACGATGACAGTTCAAAATCGCGAAATTTTTAAGTTAGAAAGTCGTGTAAATATCACAAAACTGTGAGAATTGAAATGAAATTTTAGAAGGGCACTCTCAATAGACCAATTAACTCGGAAAAAAAATTGACAATATTATAACTTGAAGGGTTTCTTTTTTATAAAGTGTCAAAGTAGAAATATTGAAAAATTTCCAAAAAATCATATTTTGGAATAAAAAACAACGCGTAACTCCTACAATTCAACAATTAGAACGTTGCAATGACCACCAGTCGATTCAGGGCAAAATTTTACATACGTTTGTAAATTTTGAGTAAATATTTCCCATTATTAAGGGAAGAAACGATGACAGTTTAAAATCGCGAAATTTTTAAGTTAAAAAGTTGTGTAAATACCACAAAACTGTGAGAATTGATATGAAATTTTAGAAGAGCACTCTCAATAGACCAATTAACTCGTAAAAAAATTAACAAAATTATAACTTGAAGGGTTCCCTTTTTATAAAGCGTCAAAGTAGAAATATTGAAAATTTCCAAAAAAATCACATTCTGGAATAAAAAATAAAAGCGTAACTCCTACAATTCAACAGTTAGAACATTGCAATGACCACCAATCGATTCAGGGGAAAATTTTACATATGTGTAAAAATTTTGAGTGAATATTTCCCATTATTAAGGGAAGAAACGATGACAGTTTAAAATCGCGAGATATTTAAGTTAAAAGGTCGTGTAAATACCACAAAACTGTGAGAATTGAAATGAAATTTTAGAAGAGCACTCTCAATAGACCAATTAACTCGCAAAAAAAATTAACAAAATTATAACTTGAAGGGTTCCTTTTTTATAAATTGTCAAAGTAGAAATATTGAAAAATTTCCAAAAACTCATATTTTGGAATAAAAAACAACGCGTAACTCCTACAATTCTGCAGTTAAAATGTTGCAATGACCACCAATCGATTCAGGGGAAAATTTTACATACGTGTGTAGATTTTGAGTAAATATTTCCCATTATTAAGGGAAGAAACGATGAGAGTTTAAAATCGCGAAATTTTTAAGTTAAAAAGTCGTGTAAATACCACAAAACTGTGACAATTGAAATGAAATTTTAGAAGAGCAATCTCAATAGACCAATTAACTCGGAAAAAAATTGACAATATTATAACTTGAAGGGTTTCTTTTTTATAAAGTGTCAAAGTAGAAATATTGAAAAATTTCTAAAAAATCATATTTTGGAATAAAAAACAACACGTAACTCCTACAATTCAACAGTTAGAACGTTGCAATGATCACCAATCCATCCAGGGAAAAATTTTACATACGTGTGTAGATTTTGAGTAAATATTTCACATTATTAAGGGAAGAAACGATGAGAGTTTAAAATCGCGAAATTTTTAAGTTAAAAAGTTGTGTAAATACCACAAAACTGTGAGAATTGAAATGAAATTTTAGAAGAGCACTCTCAATAGACCAATTAACTCGGGAAAAAATGGACAATTTTATAACTTGAAGGGTTTCTTTTTTATAAAGTGTCAAAGTAGAAATATTGAAAAATTTCCAAAAAATAATATTCTGGAATAAAAAACAACGCCTAACTCCTACAATTCAACAGTTAGAACGTTGCAATGACCACCAATCGATTAAGGGGAAAATTTTACATACGTGTGTAAATTTTGAGTAAATATTTCCCATTATTAAGGGAAGAAACGATGACAGTTTAAAATCGCGAAATTTTTAAGTTAAAAAGTCGTGTAAATACCACAAAATTGTGAGAATTGAAATGAAATTTAAGAAGAGCACTCTCAATAGACGAAATAACTAGCAAAAAAATTACCAAAATTATAACTTGAAGGGTTCCTTTTTTATAAAGTGTCAAAGTAGAAATATTGAAAAATTTCCAAAAAATCATATTCTGGAATAAAAAACAACGAGTTACTCCTACAATTCAACAGTTAGAACGTTGTGATGATCACCAATCGATTCAGGGGAAAATTTTACATACGTGTGTAGATTTTGAGTAAATATTTCCCATTATTAAGGGAAGAAACAATGTCAGTTTAAAATCGCGAAATTTTTAAGTTAAAAAGTCGTGTAAATACCACAAAACTGTGAGGATTTGAATGAAATTTTAGAAGAGCAATCTCAATAGACCAATTAACTCGGAAAAAAATTGACAATATTATAACTTGAAAGGTTTCTTTTTTATAAATTGTCAAAGTAGAAATAATGAAAATTTCCAAAAAATTATATTTTGGAATAAAAAACAACGCGTAACTCCTACAATTTAATAGTTAGAACGTTGCAATGACCACCAACCGATTCAGGGGAAAATTTTACATACTTGTGTAAATTTTGAGTGAATATTTCCCATTATTAAGGGAAGAAACGATGACAGTTTAAAATAGCGAAATTTTTAAGTTAAAAAGTTGTGTAAATACCACAAAACTGTGACAATTGAAATGAAATTTTAGAAGAGCACTGTCAATAGACCAATTAACTCGGAAAAAAATTGACAATATTATAACTTGAAGGGTTTCTTTTTTATAAAGTGTCAAAGTAGAAATATTGAAAAATTTCCAAAAAATCATATTTTGGAATAAAAAACAACGCGTAACTCCTACAATTCAACATTCAAAACGTTGCAATGATCATCAATCGATTCAGGGGAAAATTTTACATACGTGTGTAAATTTTGAGTGAATATTTCCAATTATTAAGGGAAGAAACGATGACAGTTTAAAATAGCGAAATTTTTAAGTTAAAAAGTTGTGTAAATACCACAAAACTGTGACAATTGAAATGAAATTTAAGAAGAGCACTCTCAATAGACGAAATTACTCGCAAAAAAAATTAACAAAATTATAACTTGAAGGGTTTCTATTTTATAAAGTGTCAAAGTAGAAATATTGAAAAATTTCCAAAAAATCATATTTTGGAATAAAAAACAACGCGTAACTCCTACAATTCAACAGTTAGAACGTTGCAATGATTACCAATCGATTCAGGGGAAAATTTTACATGTGTGTGTAGATTTTGAGTGAATATTTCCAATTATTAAGGGAAGAAACGATGACAGTTTAAAATCGCGTAATTTTTAAGTTAAAAAGTCGTGTAAATACCACAAAACTGTGAGGATTTGAATGAAATTTTAGAAGAGCAATCTCAATAGACCAATTAACTCGGAAAAAAATGGACAATTTTATAACTTGAAGGGTTTCTTTTTTATAAAGTGTCAAAGTAGAAATATTGAAAAATTTCCAAAAAATAATATTCTGGAATAAAAAACAACGCCTAACTCCTACAATTCAACAGTTAGAACGTTGCAATGACCACCAATCGATTAAGGGGAAAATTTTACATACGTGTGTAAATTTTGAGTAAATATTTCCCATTATTAAGGGAAGAAACGATGACAGTTTAAAATCGCGAAATTTTTAAGTTAAAAAGTCGTGTAAATACCACAAAATTGTGAGAATTGAAATGAAATTTAAGAAGAGCACTCTCAATAGACGAAATAACTAGCAAAAAAATTACCAAAATTATAACTTGAAGGGTTCCTTTTTTATAAAGTGTCAAAGTAGAAATATTGAAAAATTTCCAAAAAATCATATTCTGGAATAAAAAACAACGAGTTACTCCTACAATTCAACAGTTAGAACGTTACAATGATCACCAATCGATTCAGGGGAAAATTTTACATACGTGTGTAGATTTTGAGTAAATATTTCCCATTATTAAGGGAAGAAACAATGTCAGTTTAAAATCGCGAAATTTTTAAGTTAAAAAGTCGTGTAAATACCACAAAACTGTGAGGATTTGAATGAAATTTTAGAAGAGCAATCTCAATAGACCAATTAACTCGGAAAAAAATTGACAATATTATAACTTGAAAGGTTTCTTTTTTATAAATTGTCAAAGTAGAAATAATGAAAATTTCCAAAAAATTATATTTTGGAATAAAAAACAACGCGTAACTCCTACAATTTAATAGTTAGAACGTTGCAATGACCACCAACCGATTCAGGGGAAAATTTTACATACTTGTGTAAATTTTGAGTGAATATTTCCCATTATTAAGGGAAGAAACGATGACAGTTTAAAATAGCGAAATTTTTAAGTTAAAAAGTTGTGTAAATACCACAAAACTGTGACAATTGAAATGAAATTTTAGAAGAGCACTGTCAATAGACCAATTAACTCGGAAAAAAATTGACAATATTATAACTTGAAGGGTTTCTTTTTTATAAAGTGTCAAAGTAGAAATATTGAAAAATTTCCAAAAAATCATATTTTGGAATAAAAAACAACGCGTAACTCCTACAATTCAACATTCAAAACGTTGCAATGATCATCAATCGATTCAGGGGAAAATTTTACATACGTGTGTAAATTTTGAGTGAATATTTCCAATTATTAAGGGAAGAAACGATGACAGTTTAAAATAGCGAAATTTTTAAGTTAAAAAGTTGTGTAAATACCACAAAACTGTGACAATTGAAATGAAATTTAAGAAGAGCACTCTCAATAGACGAAATTACTCGCAAAAAAAATTAACAAAATTATAACTTGAAGGGTTTCTATTTTATAAAGTGTCAAAGTAGAAATATTGAAAAATTTCCAAAAAATCATATTTTGGAATAAAAAACAACGCGTAACTCCTACAATTCAACAGTTAGAACGTTGCAATGATTACCAATCGATTCAGGGGAAAATTTTACATGTGTGTGTAGATTTTGAGTGAATATTTCCAATTATTAAGGGAAGAAACGATGACAGTTTAAAATCGCGTAATTTTTAAGTTAAAAAGTCGTGTAAATACCACAAAACTGTGAGGATTTGAATGAAATTTTAGAAGAGCAATCTCAATAGACCAATTAACTCGGAAAAAAATTGACAATATTATAACTTGAAAGGTTTCTTTTTTATAAATTGTCAAAGTAGAAATAATGAAAATTTCCAAAAAATTATATTTTGGAATAAAAAACAACACGTAACTCCTACAATTCAACAATTAGAACGTTGCAATGACCACCAACCGATTCAGGGGAAAATTTTACATACTTGTGTAAATTTTGAGTGAATATTTCCCATTATTAAGGGAAGAAACGATGACAGTTTAAAATCGCGAAATTTTTAAGTTAAAAAGTTGTGTAAATACCACAAAACTGTGAGAATTGAAATTAAATTTTAGAAGAGCACTCTCAAAAGACCAATTAACTCGGAAAAAAATTTACAATATTATAACTTGAAGGGTTTCTTTTTTATAAAGTGTCAAAGTAGAAATATTGAAAAATTTCCAAAAAATCATATTTTGGAATAAAAAACAACGCGTAACTCCTACAATTCAACAGTTAGAACGTTGCAATGATTACCAATCGATTCAGGGGAAAATTTTACATGTGTGTGTAGATTTTGAGTGAATATTTCCAATTATTAAGGGAAGAAACGATGACAGTTTAAAATCGCGTAATTTTTAAGTTAAAAAGTCGTGTAAATACCACAAAACTGTGAGGATTTGAATGAAATTTTAGAAGAGCAATCTCAATAGACCAATTAACTCGGAAAAAAATTGACAATATTATAACTTGAAAGGTTTCTTTTTTATAAATTGTCAAAGTAGAAATAATGAAAATTTCCAAAAAATCATATTTTGGAATAAAAAACAACGAGTAACTCCTACAATTCAACAGTTAGAACGTTGCAATGATCACCAATCCATTCAGGGAAATATTTTACATAAGTGTGTAGATTTTGAGTAAATATTTCACATTATTAAGGGAAGAAACGATGAGAGTTTAAAATCGCGAAATTTTTAAGTTAAAAAGTCGTGTAAATACCACAAAATTGTGAGAATTGAAATGAAATTTAAGAAGTGCACTCTCAATAGACGAATTAACTCAGAAAAAAATTAACAAAATTATAACTTGAAGGAAATATTTCTTCTAGACGTAAAAGAAAATATTCTCAAGTTGAATTTCATAGAATCAAGAGAGACGCTGTAAATGTATTAATAATTTTATTTAGAAATACCGAACCGAAAGCGAATTAAAATCAGAAGATGATAATAATGAATAGTTCAAATCAACTACTGTTAGGTAACGAAAAAGGTAGGGCGAATCTAATTAGCGGTTACCCTGAATTATGAAAATTATATCAAGAACACGCCCACTCAGCAAACAATGCTTTTTCTCTTCAAACCAGAAAACGAAAACAAGTCAACAACAAATAAAAAACAAGACACTAGAAACAAGCATTGTTTGTTTATATCATTATCATTAATAAAAAATAAGGAATAAAAATTCTATTGCTTTGTATTTTATTTAGGAGATAAATAAATAGTCCTACCTTTTGTCGGGTTTGGGTTGAACGTGTTTTAAATCCATGTCCCTAATTGCGTTACTTTTTTCAATATCAACATCGTTGTGAGTCCTCGATACCGGAAGTGTTGCCATATTATCAGTGGACTCCACCTCGACGGTGGCCACCTTCATTTCAGCTAAAGTCATTACCGAAATCTATAATACGTTTATCGCTTTTTTTATAACAAAACACTAAATTTTGATTTAAACTCGTTGCATACGTAGCTGCATTTTTTATTATTATGCGTTATTTGAAAGGAACGTCGATGTGCCGATAAGTTGGATGGATTTCTGATATTCACATTTAAATTGAACTATTTTTTTTTATTACAAAGGACTTTTTTTACCGCGGTTCCGGTTTTTTTGATGACATTATCGTCCCGAATTTAACAGCAAAGATTCGACGAGAGGGCTGTACAAGCACTAACCGAATCTCCTATTGGTATTATGAGGAAGGGAAGCTGCAGAAAATCACATGGCCTTTTTAGCAGCCACGCTATTGGTCCAAATGACAGCTTCCCGGGATTTTGACCTAGTAAAACCCTCAAAATTCAATGACCTCACCCAAAATTCAAGATTATATTTTCTTCATTAGTAATATTTTTTTATTTATTCACATAAAAATTAAAATAAATTACGATATAAGTCGGATTTTTATTGTAAAAACATCCCAAAACTACACTTCAACTCCCAAAAAAATCCGCTTATTTAAAATAACGTTTTTCGAAATCCTTAAATTCGTTTAAAAAATGTGTAAAGCGCAAATAAATTCTTTTGATGTGTTAAAAATACAGAAGCTTATTGATCCTCTTCAGCATCCCTTCCAGAGTTTAGGGTGGTGCAATCGGTGACTATTGGATGCTGGAAAATGTAGTCGACGACGTTGCCAAACCGTTATATTTCCCTATTACCGGGGAATTTATAAATATATATTATAGAATACATGTACAGTGTGGTAATTTTGTAATGTTAAATTTGTAATGTAAGCTATAAATATAATTCAATTTCATACATCACGACATGAATAATAGAACATGCGCATGGTCAAAAATTCGTAGAGTCTATAATAATAGGATTTTTGAGCTGAAATTTGAAATCCATATTCTCAAATAATGAAAGAACATGGAAAAAAAATCAGGAGATTCGTATCTATGATATTTTGTATACAGGGGTACCCGAAAGTGAAAAGTATAGATTTTTTTAAAATCAAACTTTTTAACCTTAGACTTTAGGAAATTTTTATAATCATTTTCGGATTCTACGCGGTCCAATTAGTAGATTTCCATATATAAAAGTGTTGGAAAAGACTTGGTTCAGATATTGAAATTTTGAAAATTCCAAAAATGGGTAACGCGATAACCAATAGTACACGCGCGTAGAAAAAAATTCGTAAAATCCATAATAATAGAAATTTTGAGCTGAAATTTGAAATCCATATTCTTAGATAATGAAAGAATATGAAAAAAAATCAGGTGAATCGTATCTATAATATTTTGCATACAGGGGTACGCGAAAGTGAAGAGTGAAATTGTTTGGAAAAATCGAACTTTTTAACCTTAGACTTTAGGGAATTTTTATAATCATTTTCGGAATTTACGCGGTCCAATTAGTAGATTTCCATATATAAAAGTGTTGGAAAAGACTTGGTTCAGATTTTAAAATTTTGAAGATTCCAAAAATGGGTATACGCGATAACCAATAGTACACGCGCATAGAAAACAATTCGTAGAGTCCATAATAATAGAAATTTTGAGCTGATATTTGAAATTCATATTCTTAGATAATGAAAGAACATGAGAAAAAATCAGGTGAATCGTATCTATAATATTTTGCATACGGGGGTACCCGAAAATGAAGAGTAAAAATGTTTGGAAAAATCGAACTTTTTAACCTTAGACTTTAGGGAATTTTTATAATCATTTTCGGAATCTACGAGGTCCAATTAGTAGATTTCCATATATAAAAGTGTTGGAAAAGACTTGGTTCAGATTTTGAAATTTTGAAAATTCCAATAATGGGTAACGCGATAACCAATAGTACACGCGCATAGAAAACAATTCGTAGAGTCCATAATAATAGAAATTTTGAGCTGATATTTGAAATTCATATTCTTAGATAATGAAAGAATATGAAAAAAAATCAGGTGAATCGTATCTATAATATTTTGCAAACAGGGGTACCCGAAAGTGAAGAGTAAAAATGTTTGGAAAAATCGAACTTTTTAACTTTGACTTTAGGAAATTTTTATAATCATTTTCGGAATCTACATGGTCGAATTAGTAGATTTCTATAAATAAAAGTGTAGGAAGACTTGGATCAGATTTTGGAATTTTGAAAATTCGAAAATAGGTATACACGATGATCAATAGTACACGCGAATAGTCAATAATAATAGGAATTTTGTGCTGAAATTTGAAATCCATATTCTCAAATAATGAAAGAATATGGAAAAAAATCAGGAGATTCGTTTCTATGATATTTTGTATACAGGGGTACCCGAAAGTGGAGAGTATAGATTTTTTAAAAATCGAACTTTTAACCTTAGACTTTAGGGAATTTTTATAATCATTTTCGGATTCTACGCGGTCCAATTAGTAGATTTCCATATATAAAAGTGTTGAAAACGACTTGGTTCAGATTTTGAAATTTTGAAAATTCCAAAAATGGGTAACGCGATAACCAATAGTACACGCGCATAGAAAAAAATTCGTAGATTCCATAATAATACAAATTTTGAGCTGATATTTGAAATTCATATTCTTAGATAATGAAAGAATATGAAAAAAAAGCAGGTGAATCGTATCTATAATATTTTGCATACAGGGGTACCCGAAAGTGAAGAGTAAACATTTTAGGAAAAATCGAACTTTTTAACCTTAGACTTTAGGGAATTTTTATAATCATTTTCAGAATCTACGCGGTCCAATTAGTAGATTTCCATATATAAAAGTGTTGGAAAAGACTTGGTTCAGATTTTGAAATTTTGAAAATTCCAAAAATGGGTATACGCGATAACCAATAGTACACGCGCATAGAAAAAATTCGTAGAATCCATAATAATAGAAATTTTGAGCTGAAATTTGAAATCCATATTCTTAGATAATGAAAGAATATGAAAAAAAATCAGGTGAATCGTATCTATAATATTTTGCATACAGGGGTACGCGAAAGTGAAGAGTAAAATTGTTTGGAAAAATCGAACTTTTTAACCTTAGACTTTAGGGATTTTTATAATCATTTTCGGAATTTACGCGGTCCAATTAGTAGATTTCCATATATAAAAGTGTTGGAAAAGACTTGGTTCAGATTTTGAAATTTTGAAAATTCCAAAAATGGGTAACGCGATAACCAATAGTACACGCGCATAGAAAACAATTCGTAGAGTCCATAATAATAGAAATTTTGAGCTGAAATTTGAAATCCATATTCTTAGATAATGAAAGAATATGGAAAAAAATCAGGAGATTCGTATCTATGATATTTTGTATACAGGGGTACCCGAAAGTGAAGAGTATAGATTTTTCAACAATTGAACTTTTTAACCTTAGACTTTAGGGAATTTTTATAATCATTTTCGGATTCTACGCGGTCCAAGTAATATATTTCCATATATAAAAGTGTTGGAAAAGACTTGGTTCAGATTTTGAAATTTTGAAAATTCCTAAAATGGGTATACGCGATAACCAATAGTACACGCGCATAGAAAACAATTCGTAGAATCCATAATAATAGAAATTTTGAGCTGAAGTTTGAAATCCATATTCTTAGATAATGAAAGAATATGAAAAAAAAAATCAGGTGAATCGTATCTATAATATTTTGCAAACAGGGGTACCCGAAAGTGAAGAGTAAAAATGTTTGGAAAAATCGAACGTTTTAACCTTAGACTTTAGGGAATTTTTATAATCATTTTCGGAATTTACGCGGTCCAATTAGTAGATTTCCATATATAAAAGTGTTGGAAAAGACTTGGTTCAGATTTTGAAATTTTGAAAATTCCAAAAATGGGTAACGCGATAACCAATAGTACACGCGCATAGAAAACAATTCGTAGAGTCCATAATAATAGAAATTTTGAGCTGAAATTTGAAATCCATATTCTTAGATAATGAAAGAATATGGAAAAAAATCAGGAGATTCGTATCTATGATATTTTGTATACAGGGGTACCCGAAAGTGAAGAGTATAGATTTTTCAACAATTGAACTTTTTAACCTTAGACTTTAGGGAATTTTTATAATCATTTTCGGATTCTACGCGGTCCAAGTAATATATTTCCATATATAAAAGTGTTGGAAAAGACTTGGTTCAGATTTTGAAATTTTGAAAATTCCTAAAATGGGTATACGCGATAACCAATAGTACACGCGCATAGAAAACAATTCGTAGAATCCATAATAATAGAAATTTTGAGCTGAAGTTTGAAATCCATATTCTTAGATAATGAAAGAATATGAAAAAAAAAATCAGGTGAATCGTATCTATAATATTTTGCAAACAGGGGTACCCGAAAGTGAAGAGTAAAAATGTTTGGAAAAATCGAACGTTTTAACCTTAGACTTTAGGGAATTTTTATAATCATTTTCGGAATTTACGCGGTCCAATTAGTAGATTTCCATATATAAAAGTGTTGGAAAAGACTTGGTTCAGATTTTGAAATTTTGAAAATTCCAAAAATGGGTAACGCGATAACCAATAGTACACGCGCATAGAAAACAATTCGTAGAGTCCATAATAATAGAAATTTTGAGCTGATATTTGAAATCTGTATTCTTAGATAATGAAAGAATATGGAAAAAAATCAGGTGAATCGTATCTATAATATTTTGCAAACAGGGGTACCCGAAAGTGAAAAGTATAGATTTTTTTTAAATCAAACTTTTTAACCTTAGACTTTAGGGAATTTTTATAATCATTTTCGGATTCTACGCGGTCCAATTAGTAGATTTCCATATATAAAAGTGTTGGAAAAGACTTGGTTCAGATTTTGAAATTTTGAAAATTCCAAAAATGAGTAATGCGATAACCAATAGTACAGGCGCATAGAAAACAATTCGTAGAGTCCATAATAATAGAAATTTTGAGCTGATATTTGAAATTCATATTCTTAGATAATGAAAGAATATGAAAAAAAAGCAGGTGAATCGTATCCGAAAGTGAAGAGTAAACATTTTAGGAAAAATCGAACTTTTTAACCTTAGACTTTAGGGAATTTTTATAATCATTTTCGGAATCTACGCGGTCCAATTAGTAGATTTCCATATATAAAAGTGTTGGAAAAGACTTGGTTCAGATTTTGAAATATTGAAAATTCCGAAAATGGGTAACGCGATAACCAATAGTACACGCGCATAGAAAACAATTCGTAGAGTCCATAATAATAGAAATTTTGAGCTGATATTTGAAATCCATATTCTTAGATAATGAAAGAATATGAAAAAAAATCAGGTGAATCGTATCTATAATATTTTGCAAACAGGGGTACCCGAAAGTGAAGAGTAAAAATGTTTGGAAAAATCGAACTTTTTAACCTTAGACTTTAGGGAATTTTTATAATTATTTTCGGAATCTACGCGGTCCAATTAGTAGATTTCCATATATAAAAGTGTTGGAAAAGACTAGGTTCAGATTTTGAAATTTTGAAAATTCCAAAAATGGGTAACGCGATAACCAATAGTACACGCGCGTAGAAAAAAATTCGTAGAATCCATAATAATAGAAATTTTGAGCTGAAATTTGAAATCCATATTCTTAGATAATGAAAAAATATGAAAAAAAAATCAGGTGAATCGTATCTATAATATTTTGCAAACAGGGGTACCCGAAAGTGAAGAGTAAAAATGTTTGGAAAAATCGAACGTTTTAACCTTAGACTTTAGGGAATTTTTATAATCATTTTCGGATTCTACGCGGTCCAATTAGTAGATTTCCATATATAAAAGTGTTGGAAAAGACTTGGTTCAGATTTTGAAATTTTGAAAATTCCAGAAATGGGTAACGCGATAACCATTAGTACACGCGCATAGAAAACAATTCGTAGAGCCCATAATAATAGGAATTTTGAGCTGATATTTGAAATCCATATTCTTCGATAATGAAAGAATATGAAAAAAAAGCAGGTGAATCGTATCCGAAAGTGAAGAGTAAACATTTTAGGAAAAATCGAACTTTTTAACCTTAGACTTTAGGGAATTTTTATAATCATTTTCGGAATCTACGCGGTCCAATTAGTAGATTTCCATATATAAAAGTGTTGGAAAAGACTTGGTTCAGATTTTGAAATATTGAAAATTCCGAAAATGGGTAACGCGATAACCAATAGTACACGCGCATAGAAAACAATTCGTAGAGTCCATAATAATAGAAATTTTGAGCTGATATTTGAAATCCATATTCTTAGATAATGAAAGAATATGAAAAAAAATCAGGTGAATCGTATCTATAATATTTTGCAAACAGGGGTACCCGAAAGTGAAGAGTAAAAATGTTTGGAAAAATCGAACTTTTTAACCTTAGACTTTAGGGAATTTTTATAATTATTTTCGGGATCTACGCGGTCCAATTAGTAGATTTCCATATATAAAAGTGTTGGAAAAGACTAGGTTCAGATTTTGAAATTTTGAAAATTCCAAAAATGGGTAACGCGATAACCAATAGTACACGCGCGTAGAAAAAAATTCGTAGAATCCATAATAATAGAAATTTTGAGCTGAAATTTGAAATCCATATTCTTAGATAATGAAAAAATATGAAAAAAAAATCAGGTGAATCGTATCTATAATATTTTGCAAACAGGGGTACCCGAAAGTGAAGAGTAAAAATGTTTGGAAAAATCGAACGTTTTAACCTTAGACTTTAGGGAATTTTTATAATCATTTTCGGATTCTACGCGGTCCAATTAGTAGATTTCCATATATAAAAGTGTTGGAAAAGACTTGGTTCAGATTTTGAAATTTTGAAAATTCCAGAAATGGGTAACGCGATAACCATTAGTACACGCGCATAGAAAACAATTCGTAGAGTCCATAATAATAGAAATTTTGAGCTGAAATTTGAAATCCATATTCTTAGATAATGAAAGAATATGGAAAAAAATCAGGAGATTCGTATCTATGATATTTTGTATACAGGGGTACCCGAAAGTGAAGAGTATAGATTTTTTAAAAATCGAACTTTTTAACCTTAGACTTTAGGGAATTTTTATAATCATTTTCGGAATCTACAGGGTCGAATTAGTAGATTTCTATAAATAAAAGTGTAGGAAGACTTGGATCAGATTTTGGAATTTTGAAAATTCGAAAATAGGTATACACGATGATCAATAGTACACGCGAATAGTCAAAAAATAGTATAGTCCATAATAATAGAAATTTTGAGCTGAAATTTGAAATCCATATTCTTAGATAATGAAAGAATATGAAAAAAAAAGCAGGTGAATCGTATCTATAATATTTTGCATACAGGGGTACCCGAAAGTGAAGAGTAAAAATGTTTGGAAAAATCGAACTTTTTAACCTTAGACTTTAGGGAATTTTTATAATCATTTTCGGAATCTACGCGGTCCAATTAGTAGATTTCCATAAATAAAAGTGTTGGAAAAGACTTGGTTCAGATTTTGAAATTTAGAAATTTCCAAAAATGGGTATACGCGATAACCAATAGTACACGCGCATAGAAAACAATTCGTAGAGTCCATAATAATAGAAATTTTGAGCTGAAATTTGAAATCCATATTCTCAGATAATAAAAGAATATGGAAAAAAATCAGAAGATTCGTATCTATGATATTTTGTATACAGGGGTACCCGAAAGTGAAGAGTAAAAATGTTTGGAAAAATCGAACTTTTTAACTTTGACTTTAGGAAATTTTTATAATCATTTTCGGAATCTACATGGTCGAATTAGTAGATTTCTATAAATAAAAGTGTAGGAAGACTTGGATCAGATTTTGGAATTTTGAAAATTCGAAAATAGGTATACACGTTGATCAATGGTACACGCGAATAGTCAAAAAAATAGTATAGTCAATAATAATAGGAATTTTGTGCTGAAATTTGAAATCCATATTCTCAAATAATGAAAGAATATGGAAAAAAATTAGGAGATTCGTATCGATAATATTTTGTATACAGGGGTACCCGAAAGTGAAGAGTAAAGATTTTCGAAACTTTTTATCCTTAGACTTTAGAAAAAATTTTATAATCATTTTCAAAACCTACAGGGTCGAAATAGTGGATTTATATTTATACTATAATTTGAGAATTAACGTGTAGCTTTTCATTATTTACTCAATCTAACATTATTTTGGTGTTTTTACACACTTGCGACAGACTCTCCGGAAATAAAAAAAAGTTGGACATTCGATTAAACATATTGTACTCGTAACACAACAGGTGCAAGCACATTCGTTGTGTGTTAATAGATATTTATTTTATAAGCCTTCTAAAATTACCAAAACACATAAATACTGAAAAAAAAACAGTTGCGAGGTGGGTTATATTCTTAACAAGAAGTATTATTAGTACCAGAGACGTATCCAGGAGTTTTAACAACAAAAAAATAAAAAATACAGTTGGAAATTGAAATATACTTACTTTGCATTTTTTGGAAATATTTTCTGGCAAATGGGGAAGAACCTGCTTTCCGGTTTTTCGGGAACAAGGGGAGTTTGATCGGCAGTACAGTGCGTTGGGGTAGTATGAGTGAGCCCAGCATTATCTATCTGCAAAAATATTTTTTTATATATATATACAGGGTGTTTATAAATTGTTGCAAAAAATTAGGGTGGTGATTCCTCGTATAAAATTATGATGGGACTTTCCTATGACAAAATATCCTCAGCCCACCCCCAAAAGGTCCTGAGTAAAATTGAGTTTTTATTTTTTTTCTCAAATTTAAGTAAAGATGAAAACTTGAAATTTTGTTATTTCCGTGCACTCGCAATGACTAACCACCGTTATTTTTTTCAACATTCCTGTTACGTTATAAGGGGGTGAAATTATCATCAACCCTTATTTTATTTAATATCAAATCTTTTTTTTCGAGATTAAGTTTTGTGAAAAAAAAATATTATTTAAAATCTCTGTTTTCTTGAATAACTTTTTTTAATGAATTTATAAACACCCTGTATAAGTAGTTAAAAACCTAAAAATAATGTACAAAACAGATTTTAATCGAGAAGTATAAACAAATTCAGTTGTATGGATACGTTCCAATAACTTTTTGTCACAGTCTCAAAATAAACTCATAGTAAGGTTTCTACAATTTACAATTAAAAAATATATATTTTATTATTTCTATTTATCATGCCGACAAATTTTGAACGATATCCAAGATACACTAGTTACAAAATAATTTTATATTAACAAATTTTCGTTAAAAATTAAACTAAATAAATAAAATGCAGTGAGCAGTGAGAGCCATCTGTAAATTACTGTTACGCTAGCTACTGCATTAATATGCTCACTTAGTGCCCCTAGTGAAATCCCCGTACGAGACGACTATGGCTCCTCCGCCCAATCTTCGAGAACCATCCAAAATACGAAACATCCAGAATACCCAGAGCATCCGCCAGAAGGACGAGAGATTTCTAGAACACGGCGCGCGAGTATAAATATACCACGAGCATCGCTGCAGTCAATTAGTCAGTGTTGATTGTTGATACCGAAGGAAAGTAATCGCGCCTCGATAAAGTGTTTATTAAGTGACTCTGATATAAATTATAATTAGTGTGTTTAGTGTATTACATAAATTATTAAATAAGGACTGTATTAAATATAAATCTGTAAATATAAATTAATTGAAAATATAAATTAGAATAAACGTTACATTACGTACGATACGTCCTTGAACTTGTTCCGTTTTCGCTAAAATGTATTTTGTTCACGATCGGGAATAGAAAGTCAGTTTCTAGAGCATTGAATTTGTAACAAAAGTAAAACAATTACTCCCTAGAGTCGAAATAAGACAAGAATTTCTCTTAGGGAAGTTTTCAGTTCAACAAAACCGACTAAATTCGTAAATTTTTTACAATTTAAATTTTTACACGAACAAAGAAATTTCACACTCTATTGAAATCCATTCGATGCCGCATTTTTTGGAGCTTGAAATTATTATATTGAACGGTCCATTATATGTGTAAAAAGCTTTTCCACATAAGCTGCTCTCACCATGCGGTCCTATTGATCTAGATAAATAGCCCAGCCATAAAAAAAAACCAGCAATATTTTTTAAATAAAAAAATAATCATGAATTATTACAGTTTCCTGTAAAATTGTCGTATTATAGTCACATTTCAGTCCGGGATTAACTCTCGGACGATAACATATACCTTGTACTGATGAGGCGCAATACGCCGAAACCGGTCTACAAGTTATGTTATCCCTTCTAGTTGCAAACCAGAATGGTTGGTTAGATTTACCAACCCCGTTTGACTTAGAAGTGTAATTCAATGTCTGTCGGGGCATGTAGCCCGGGAAGTAGTTGTTTCTTCTTCGTTGAACGGTCACTGTTTTTGGAAAAATTATTTTTCAAAACTTTGTCAAAGCGTTAGAATACTATATTTTTATTCTTCGACATCTAAAAAAATAATCAATGACCATGATAAATATACGGAAATATTTTTATTGTAAAATCGTCCGATGACATTTTTTAATTATTTTAATTAACACAAAATAAAAACACTTGCAGCTCATTATTTTTACTTCACTTGTAAAAATAAATTGGACTGAAATCTAGTTTCCTGTTTCACAAATTGAAAAAAATTATAATAATAATAAATTAAGAATAATTACCGTCATTCCGGTTATAATAAATAATTGTCCCACTCTGTAATTTGATACGAGAAGAATCTAAGCACATGTTCCTATTAGGGATTTTTATTTACAAATAAAAAATTATTCTTTAGCGCATAAATTAAAAATTTATTTTTTATACCACTAGAACTTTGGGCCATATGGCGTTTTTTATATTAATTTCTTATTCTAAAATAATAGATCTACAGAATATTAAATATTGTAACGTTTATTCTAATTTATATTTACAATTAATTTATATTTACAGATTTATATGTAATACAGTCCTTATTTAATAATTTATGTAATAAACTAAACACACTAATTATAATTTATATGAGAGTCACTTAATAAACACTTTATCGAGGCGCGATTACTTTCCTTCGGTATCAACACTGACTGATTGACTAATTGCCTGTAGCGATGCTCGTGGCCTATTTAAACTCGCGCGTCGTATTTCTAGAATTATCTCGACGTTCTGGCGGGTGCACTGGGTATTCTCGATGTTTCGTATTTTGGATGGTTCTCGAAAATTGGGCGGAGGAGCCATAGTCGTCTCATACGGGGATTTCACTGGGGGCACTAAGTGAGCATATTAATGCAGTAGTTCGCGTAACAATATTCTACGCATAGTTGTGTGTCAATTTAGACACTGATGACCAATAGTACACACACATGTAGAAAAAAATTCGTCCATAATAATTGAAATTTTTAGCTGAAATTTGAAATTCATACTCTCAGATAATGAAAAAATATGGAAAAAAATCAGGAGAATCGTATCTATAATATTTTCGAAAAATCGAACTTGATGATAACAAAAACGTTTCTAGGATCACCCCCTACATCAACAAAAGCATTTAAAGCTTTTTAAAAATGCTATTCAGTGATATAAGTAGATATTATACAGGGTGGATCAGTAATTACCACTGGAGTTAGACACTGTATTCAGTTGGTTAACAAAAGGGCTCGCCGGTAACGTCCCGAGGTTTAATATCGATTGCAAGGGTGATTCAAGAGGTCTTGTAAAAGATTCTGTTGAATAGGTTCGCTTGTTCTTCCCAAAGATTAAATAATATACAAGTAACGTAGGGAGAAAACAGAATCGTGATAAAAAAAAGCGGTAGGATCGTCTGGAAAGCACCACACAGTGAGTTAACGTAGACTCAGGTGCAAAATAAACAGGTATAGAATAATTATTTATTTATTTATTTGTTATTTTTTGTTTTCCTGCTTCATTACACTTGGTGGTTTAAAAGCATCTGGCTTTCTAATGAATTAATGATGAAATATCCTGGATGCAATTTCCACAACATAAATATTATTGGAAGCGGTTCTCAATAGAGTTTCGTGTAAACACAATTTTATAACAATTCCCCCTTAATTAATTTCATGATATATGTATATATTTGCAAAAGTGAATAACCTCACTGTTTGGACAATCTGTATTCACTTCAGTAAACATTTTATTTTAGAAATTTGTAACATGTCTATCGACCTGTTTCGATTTTACAGAATAAATCCTTTTAATTAGCGCTCGTCGTCACTACTAGCCACATCCAATTATAGTTCTGAGATCCCAAAATCTTCTACCCTGACCGTAAGACAATTGACGTCTGCCAACGGACGCTTCCATTTTTTGCACAACGCCACGTGAAACACCCCTTTTTGTTATCGACCGTCTAAGGGGAAACATCATCTTTCGCTATCTTTCATCTCTTAAGTACCTCTGTGGTAAGTTCAAAATCATAATTTATAATTAATAAGCTTCATCTAAAGTACTGTCTGATATAATTTTCGTATGCATTCTTTATTTTTTTACAGAGATAGACGGAATTAAATTCAACACGTGGTCATAAACTGTTCTTTTATACTAATATGGTAGTTTAAGCCAAATATTCTTTTATAATTCACTGTTTTACTTTTATACAAACATTTTCAAGCTTTTTCAGTTGCGAAATAACTCTTTTAATTATAAAATAACATTTTTATAAATTACTGTTAACCTATAAAATATTCTTTCGTAACGCCAGTGCCGGTTCCATATATTTCCTAAGCACGATATTTTTTCATATAACTAAATAAATAACTTTTTGCTATGATTAGTTTCTTTCGGATCATTAGTATATTTTTTTAATTTAGCCGATAATTGCTATTTTTACTGTTTTAACATGGAACATATAATGTTGGAAAGCTTTCAGTAAATTAATTCAATTTTTTGACTTTCAAATAACTGCCTTCCTTTTGTTTAGCCTGAAAAGCTGACCAACATAATGTGCCATTACATTCAAGTTCCTATATATCCCTGATCTACTTGTACTTCTAGGTAAGCACAGCCCCTAGGCTAGGATACAACCCGAGGATATAACCCTAGGCTAGGATATAACCGAAGAATTTAACCGGAGAATATAACCCCGAGAAAAGAACCCCAAGAATATAGCCAAGGATACAGCCCTAGCTCAAAATACCGCCCTAGAACAGAACTCATCAGTTCAGATCAAGACCTGACTTCTTCTCCAGCAACTTTCATTTAAATTTTACAAGGCGTTTCTACCCTTTCCGCCTTAGTTTTTAGTACTTTTTATCGTTAAAAAGGTAGTGGCGCCCTCAATTTTTACAACCCTTCTGTTATCCTTGTGTGACATAAACTTGGGGTCGAATCACCCTTGAGAGGAGTCTCTAGCCGGAGCCCTTCGAGCTGGTGCCCTGCGAGGTACAGGCATTTACCGTTACAAATTGGCGCCCAACTAAAAGCACACTTTCACCGTTACAAATTAGATCAAAAGTGCAAAAATCTAATTCAACTTGTTTATTTACTTGAGAAGATTTTAGAAAATATAAGTTTGCTATAAAAATGTAGTTGTCAATTACTTAGATGTACTATACAAGTAAGATATCGATTGTTTCATATCGACGGCTATTGGTTAAGCATATTCGAGCAAACGCCTAATCAGTGTAAAACACTCAGTAGCGTGCAAGCTGTAGTCGTGCTAAAAAGTTTATAAGATGTGTGATCGTCAAAACGATCCTTTTATAATTCGAAACGGGAGTTGAAATCTTGAAAAAACGTGAGAAAAATAATTTTTTTTGGTTTAAACTTTAAATTTTAAAAATTTTGCTCATATGATCTATTAAACTACAACTCTAACTCTGTCGATTGCAATAAACCTCATCTCAAAATTGTTAATGTTCATAAAATGAACAGCAATTGAAAAAAATATATATAAAGACAGTTTGCGCGGGCGCCATTTTGAATTTTGAAAATTTGAAAACACCAACTTTTTTAGAAACATTTTCTCTATATTCCCTCATATGATCACCTTGATTTTGTCATTTTCATTAAACTTGTCGCTTAAATAAACAAAATTTCAAATTGTTTAACAATTTTTTTTAAATTAAGGGTTGAAAAAAAAAATTTTTTAAATCTACTTTTATCATAAAAAAAAATTCCTACAATTTTTATGGTGCGAGTTATACTAAAAGAGATATCGGCTTAAAAGACTCCATTCACGAGTGTTCTATGTTGTGCTTGCAAGCTGTGTCGCAAGCTCCAGCGGAATTTTCACGAGAATTTAGGGGTTGAAAAAGACAGCTATATAAGTATATTTTTTATCCTCTAAAAATATGTCACACAAGCAATCGGATGTGATTCTACGTCACTGACTTTGCTCTCCAACTCACGATGTCTGATTATCGCCCTTTATAATTACCCCTTTATTATTAGGAATGCACTTGTGAAAGGTGGAGTGTATGTGTCATGTATGAAAGAAGGTAATTGCATGTATTAGAGGGGGAGATATTTGTGTGCCTACTTGAACATGTTCAAATATGCTACAGGGGTCTCTATTGTCTCATTTTTACGAAAATTTGACAATAGTCTATTAATAGATGGTAGTTGACAAGAACAGAGTTACAAATAAAATTACTACGATTAATTCGATAAATTTTTAAAATGTAATACTTACTTTGACTATGGTCGCAATGGGCTTATGCTGAGCGATCAGGGGTTGTTGGTCCTTTGGTAAAGGAGGACATGGCGGTGGGACTTCCTTGGGCATGATTATTTTCATAGGAATCGTATCCTCGAGCAGTCTTTCTTTCATCTCGTAGAGATACGGGCAACGCTGCATAGTCGCACTACGTTACTACTGAAACCAAAATGCATTTTGGAATCTCAGTCAATTTGACAAAAAATTGTTTCATTTAAGTAATCTGAAAAAAAATAATGGAAAACTGAATAGAAAATTTCGCCAAATAAATATAAAGTGTAATAAAAACAAATAATATGAGTTTAGTTGAAAAAATTGCCGCTACATTTTAAAATATTTTTCTTTAAAAATTCGTTTTGGAACTCAACAAAACGTTCTAAAAGAAAAAGCATCTTATCATTATTGAAATGGCAATTTTTGCTCGCCAAATAATAAATTATCTGCACCTGTAACTAGTTTGCAATGTATAAGTTATGGCAGTAAATAAATCTGGTGTGAAATTCGTGCGGAAAGTTGTTTAGAACTATAATCTGTGTCACGACTCTACTCTCTATTCCATTATTAATCTAATTAGTTAACGATGAAATAAAACAAATTAATTTGTTTAAATCTTCATTATTTATTTTGAACTAACGTTCAAATTGAAATTAGTGACGCGTTTCGCTACACAGTAGCTTTTTCAAAGTTTGAAGATTTAAACAAATTAATTTGTTTTATTTCATCGTTTAGTATGGATCTTCATCAAGTAAAAGCCTCATCTATTCAATTTTCTAATTAGTTAACATTTTAAATTGTAGTGACTTAAAATATACCTACATGGAAAATAGATACAAATACAATAAGTGAATGTAGTAAGTATTAATTGTGTGTTTTTTAAATGATCAGAAGTAAAAAACGATGTATGAAATTAAACAGTATGGTATCCAAAGTACAAAGTGCTACTGCTACATAAAAGTAAAAAGTACAAAAATATTGAATTTGTATTAAAAATTATTAACTGTTGTTTTCGCCAAAGGTTTTGTCTGTAATTTTTAAGTTTAAGGCAAGTTGTTTTCTTTTGTATTTTCAAGAATTTTACATCAGTTATTGTTTCCACTGTATTCAGTCCACTTTAATTCAAAATGTATAAAAGGTTCTGTTAGTTGTTGTCTTAGATAGCCAAAAAAAGAGAGGATTATCGAGGTAAGGAAAAAACTACTTTTTCCACTACTAGCCTCTAAACGTAACTTTATTGACTTTTGTTGAGGTAGAAAAGTTGATCATTATTAACCAAGGTGGAAAAATACAGAGCCTACTTGATTAGAACTAAATCTCAATCCATTTGACGGATTTTATCATCGAATATTTGGACCACAAAGTTGAAGCCTCATTCGTTTGGGCTAGTTCTTGAAAGCAATACCTGTGATTTTTTTGGCAATAGTTCCACTTCTTCGGCCTTTGCTCTAATTTCAGGTGGAGTAAAACCACTAGAATCGATTTTTATTAGTTTTAAAAACTAATATTCAAAAAAATAAAATGCCAGTAGTGAAGAAAATGCTATATGAGCCACGGTAGAATAGTTATTTAATAAACTAGTTTGTTAATGAAGGCGGTTAATAAACGAAACTGTTTAAAGCACGAACGAGCGATAGCGAGTGAGTTGAGTTTATTAATCGCCCATTAACAAATGAGTTGATTACAATATTTTTTCGTTGACCGTAAACTCCTTTTTTGTGACAAAATTCACTTTTCCACAAAGACTGTCAGGAGATAATAATGTCAACTCCATACCAATGACTTAGAATGACATTGACATTTTCAATTTCAAATCATGACGTTCATAACACAAACAATGTATCTGTTCCGTTCTTAAATTTAAACAATTGAAATATGAAGAATATTTTTATAAATAATCAAGAATAATTATGTATTAAAATTGTTGATTAAAGTGTATGATGTTAGTCTGTGATTGTTTTTTTATTTTCATGACTATCTGGTTGTTTATATCAAAATGACTCCAAACAACTTGGAAAATATCCACAATGATATTGGTATATTGCCTATATCCAAATGTCATCAAAACGTCAAAATCACAAAAAGAGTGCGTTAATGACGTCCATTAACGCATCCTTTTCAAAATAAAAGAATTCATTGATATCGAAATTATTAAACGGTCAACGAAAAATGCTTCGCTTCTCAGTCTTTAATGGACCTCGACAATAATACCTCACTTTTCTACCTTGGCGCATAATCAATATTGTACTATGCTCAAGTATTAATAATCCAATTTTAAATTTAAATTTTGTCCATTGCTTTTCATCTCCTAAATTTTGTCAATTTTTTTATCGCTTGCCATTGTTTTTACCTCTGTTTATTGTTTTTCATCTCTTGCAATTGTTTTTGCTTCTCCCATGTTTTTATCTAGCCATTATGTTTGGCTCTCTTCATAGTTTTTATCTCTTGGCATTGTTTTTGCTTCTGTCCATTGTTTTTCATCTTGCAGTTGTTTTTGCATTTGTCCATGGTTTTTATCTCTTGCCATTGTTTTTGCATCTTTCCATGGGTTTTATTTCTTGCCATTGTTTTTGCCTCTGTCCATGTTGTTAATCTAGCCATTATGTTTGCCTCTCTTCATAGTTTTTATCTCTTGCCATTGTTTTTGCACCTTTCCATGTTTTTTATTTCTTGCCATTGTTTTTGCTTCTCTCCAGGTTTTTATCGCTTACCATTATGTTTGCTTCTGTCCAAGGTTTTTATTTCTTGCCATTATGTTTGC
This sequence comes from Lochmaea crataegi, assembly GCA_947563755.1. Lineage (NCBI taxonomy): Eukaryota > Metazoa > Arthropoda > Insecta > Coleoptera > Chrysomelidae > Lochmaea > Lochmaea crataegi. Next base: position 2,320,990 of record OX387434.1, on the reverse strand, counting down.
CTCTCTTCATAGTTTTTATCTCTTGCCATTGTTTTTGCACCTTTCCATGTTTTTTATTTCTTGCCATTGTTTTTGCTTCTCTCCAGGTTTTTATCGCTTACCATTACGTTTGCTTCTGTCCAAGGTTTTTATTTCTTGCCATTATGTTTGCCTCTCTTCATAGTTTTTATCTCTTGCCATTGTTTTTGCACCTTTCCATGTTTTTTATTTCTTGCCATTGTTTTTGTTTCTCTCCGGGTTTTTATCGTTTGCCATTATGTTTGCTTCTGTCCAAGGTTTTTATTTCTTGCCTTTATGTTTGCCTCTCTTCATAGTTTTTATTTCTTGCCATTGTTTTTGCCTTTGTCCTTGTGTTTTTTATTGCTTGTTATTGTTTTTGCTTCTGTCCATTGATTTTCATCTCTTGCAATTGTTTTTACCTCTGTCCATGTTTTTAATCTAGCCATTATGTTTGCCTCCCTTCATAGTTTTTATCTCTTGCCATTATTTTTGCTTCTGTCCATTGTTTTCCATCTTGCAATTGTTTTTGCCTTTGCCCATGGTTTTTATCTTTTGCCATTGTTTTTGCCTCTTCATGTTTTTTATCTCTTGCCATCGTTTTTGCCTTTTTCCATGTGTTTTTTATCGCAAGCCATTGTTTTTGCCTCTGCCCATGTTCTTAACCTAGCCATTATGTTTGCCTCTCTTCATAGTTTTTATCTCTTACCATTGTTTTTGCATATTTCCATGGTTTTTATTTCTTGCCATTGTTTTTGCTTCTCTCCGGGTTTTTATCGCTTACCATTATGTTTGCTTCTGTCCAAGGTTTTTATTTCTTGCCATTATGTTTGCCTCTCTTCATAGTTTTTATTTCTTGCCATTGTTTTTGCCTTTGTCCTTGTGTTTTTTATCGCTTGTCATTGTTTTTGCCTCTGTCCATTGGTTTTCATCTCTTGCAATTGTTTTTACCTCTGTCCATGTTTTTAATCTAGCCATTATGTTTGCCTCCATTCATAGTTTTTATCTCTTGTCATTGTTTTTGCTTCTGTCCATTGTTTTCCATCTTGCAATTGTTTTTGCCTCTGCCCATGGTTTTTATCTTTTGACATTGTTTTTTCCTTTTTCCATGTGTTTTTTATCGCAAGCCATTGTTTTTGCTTCTGCCCATTTTCTTAACCTAGCCATTATGTTTGCCTGTCTTCGTAGTTTTTATCTCTTGCCATTATGTTTGCCTCCATTCATAGTTTTTATCTCTTGCCATTGTTTTTGTCTTTTTTCATGTGTTTTTTATCGCAAGCCATTGTTTTTGCATCTGTCCATGTTCTTAACCTAGCCATTATGTCTGCCTCTCTTCATAGTTTTTATCTCTTGCCATTGTTTTTGCTTCTGTTCATTGTTTTTCATCTTGCCATTGTTTTTGCATTTGCCCATGGTTTTTATCTCTTGCCATTCGTTTTTGCATCTTTCCATGGTTTTTATTTCTTGCCATTGTTTTTGCCTTTGTCCTTGTGTTTTTTATCGCTTGCCATTGTTTTTGCCTCTGTCCATTGTTTTTCATCTCTTGCAATTGTTTTTGCCTCTGTCCATTGGTTTTCATCTCTTGCAATTGTTTTTACCTCTGTCCATGATTTTAATCTAGCCATTATGTTTGCCTCCATTCACAGTTTTTATCTCTTGCCATTGTTTTTGCCTTTTTTCATGTGTTTTTTATCGCTAGCCATTGTTTTTGCATCTGTCCATGTTCTTAACCTAGCCATTATGTCTGCCTCTCTTCATAGTTTTTATCTCTTGCCATTGTTTTTGCTTCTGTTCATTGTTTTTCATCTTGCCATTGTTTTTGCCTCTTCATGTTTGTTATCTCTTGACATTGTTTTTGCATCTTTCAATGATTTTTATTTCTTTCCATTGTTTTTGCCTTTGTCCATGTGTTTTTTATCGCTTGCCATTGTTTTTGCCTCCGTCCATTGGTTTTCATCTCTTTCCATTGTTTTTGCATCTTTCCATGGTTTTTATTTCTTGCCTTTGTCCTTGTGTTTTTTATCCCTTGCCATTGTTTTTGCCTCTGTCCATTGGTTTTCATCTCTTGCTATTGTTTTTGCATCTTTCCATGGTTTTTATTTCTTGCCATTGTTTTTGCCTTTGTCCATGTGTTTTTTATCGCTTGCCATTGTTTTTGCCTCCGTCCATTGGTTTTCATCTCTTTCCATTGTTTTTGCATCTTTCCATGGTTTTTATTTCTTGCCTTTGTCCTTGTGTTTTTTATCCCTTGCCATTGTTTTTGCCTCTGTCCATTGGTTTTCATCTTTTGCCATTGTTTTTGCATCTTTCCATGGTTTTTATTTCTTGCCATTGTTTTTGCCTTTGTCCATGTGTTTTTTATCGCTTGCCATTGTTTTTGCCTCCGTCCATAGGTTTTCATCTCTTTCCATTGTTTTTGCATCTTTCCATGGTTTTTATTTCTTGCCTTTGTCCTTGTGTTTTTTATCCCTTGCCATTGTTTTTGCCTCTGTCCATTGGTTTTCATCTCTTGCTATTGTTTTTGCATCTTTCCATGGTTTTCATCTCTTTCTATTGTTTTTGCATCTTTCCATGGTTTTTATTTCTTGCCATTGTTTTTGCCTTTGTCCTTGTGTTTTTTATCTCTTGCCATTGTTTTTTGCATCTTTCCATGGTTTTTATTTCCTGCCATTGTTTTTGCCTCTGTCTTTGTGTTTTTTATCTCTTGCCATTGTTTTTGCCTCTGTCCATTGCTTTTGATCTCTTGAATTTTTTTTGCCACTGTCAATTTTTTTATCGTTTGCCATTGTTTTTATCTCTTGCCATTGTTTTTCATCTTGCAATTGTTTTTGCATTTGTCCATGGTTTTTATCGTGTTTTCTTTTGTATTTTCAAGAATTCTACTTAATTCAGTCCACTTTGATTCAAAATTTATAATTTTTTTTTATTTATTTCTACTCAACGCCTGACAATTCGACGTGTCAAATTAGTAAATTTATTTTTCTTATACTCATAATTTAATCTTTCAAATTCATATCAATAAATTAGCATTGTTAAGTAAGATACCATACTGTTTATAAGACAAAGAAAATGAAGGGATGATGAGTGAAAAATTGCGCGGTATTAATACTTACATTTAGTCCTGCTACTATTAATAACATCTGCGACTAATAAAAAAAAATAATCACTCAATATTGATAATAAATGATTATTATTTACAAATTATAAAAACTACCCTATCTAGGCCACCTCTATATTTATATCGCCATTTTGAGCGAGGACGTTACCCTGTACGTGGCAACAAGTTTGTTTATTTTGAAAACGCACCAAAACAAATCCCCAAAAGCGATTAACTAAACTTTGTGAAAAAAACTGTCTTATTCTTTAAATGTTTTTCAAACTGTCACTTAGTGAATAAATAAACACAAAGTCACCCTATCTATAAGCAGAAAGTGCATTCGTAAACACTGCTGTACATACAACTGCAACTTCAAAATAATCACACATCGATTTGTAGGTAGGAACTTTATTATTATTCTGAACCGCACACGCTTTATACTTTTCTAAACAGTTACAAAATCCAATGCAGAACTATTTTAAAACGAGGAAGTGTATAAAAACAAACAGGAAGTAGAAGTAGTGTTGCAGGAAGATGTGCGCGACTTAAGAATATTTATTTAAAAAAAAAATTGATGGGACCACTTACCTATATATATATATTTTTTAAAGATATGAACACATTACAAATCACAATAAATTGATAGAAAACTCTAATAATATCTACGTCTATTATAGAGAGATCTGTAAATAGATCGCCCTACTCTGCACCGAAATGTAGAATGAATTTTCCCGATTTTCATATACAGCTACTGCGCGTGTTTAAAACGATTTCGACCCTACATAAAGGGCGTAAGCCAAGGTCGTACGCTGAGGGGTTGTAAATACCATTCTCCAACTTTTTTTAATTATTAGCGGGGAAAACAAATACAATTTTCCAGTAACTATGATAGTTCTTTATATTTGTTTTTTTCTTTAGGCGCGTTGAGCCCTTTTTTTGGGTGAAGAAAAAACATGGATTTTTCGTCATCGCCATGCTTTTATGCAACACAATTAACAATCATCGTCACTTTTTTAATGAGCTATATGTGTACTTTTTTTGTAAAAAATTCCATTTACGTTGGGCTTAAGATAAAATTTTAAAAAGGGATTTATTTATTGGTGTTTTCACTTCTGTCGGCAGTCCCATGACTGGACTCTACGTTTTTTTGTTTATTGAAATACAGGGTGCTCCAAGATAATGTAACAGATCTTAAACGCATATGAATTCTAAACAAGATTAGAGTTTTTTTCCGTAGAAACATGTTAACAAAACAACTTATGTCTATTTTTCATTAGAACTATAACAAATCATACATTTTTGGAAAGTGGAAGAATACCTCTTTCGAATGTGTAAAAAAGTAAAGAGTGTTCCATTAAAAATCAGTCGAATATCTGAATTGAAAATGGACAAATTTTTCATAGAATAAGTAACAGAGTTAAACAAATGGGAGAACAAAAGCTTTATAAGCTATTTAAATGTGTAACATTATCTTTGTACACCTAGTACATGGATGGGTAAAAAATATAACATTATAAAGTACGTTACTGTCGAATAATGTCAAATACTCGATAGTCGAGTTATTAAAATATGACCTAATTTTATAAGGATCCTTTAGAAAAACAATTCAAACCACCGCCCTGTAAAGCAGGATTCCAAAAGGAAGTGATGTCGACGTCGCGGGTGTATCAGACTGCAGGACGCCTTTAGTTGCACAGATGGGGTCCCTTTCAAACAAAGACATAAGTTATACTTCCACCTGTACCTGTATATTATGTACGATCACGAATTTGAAACCATTCATATATTGTTGAAAGCGATTAGATCTTTAGAGGAATTTAGACCTTAAAGTGAAAGGATCATAAGTTAACTTTTTGAAAAACTAAATAAAACCAAAACTAAAGTTATGAAAGTAATATCTACTAAACGGTTCAAAATTTAATGAATTTTTAAAAATGTCCAAGTTCTTTGCTGAAACTTTCTAGAACCACCCCCATCCCTGAAGGACGATATTTCAGTGTGATAAAATTTACCCTCACTGGCTGGTTGATCAAACACAAATTGAGGTTCAAAGGGGATACTTTGAACGAGGGTGAATTCCACAAAGGCGTAGTTGTAGGGAGTTTAAAATGTATGTTGTATTTTAGCATAATGTTGGTAAAGACAACCTTTTGCTGATGTCTGGTGCGACTATGGTAAACAAATTTATTTGGTTAATTGACGATTGAGAATCGGTCAAAAGTGAATGGCCATCATATCATATTCGAGAGCTTTTATTTGCGTGTTTTCCACTTTCATACTACCTGCTTTACAGGGGCATAATTTTAAAAAGAATGCAAATTTATAACTCATTTATACTAAGGACCTTAAATTTTATTATTAAGAACAGACAGAAAATTGTCATCTTGAAATTTAAAACTACAAAAATCTGATGTACTCTGTATATTAAATAATAGAATACAAAAGTTTCATTATAAAATATACTCTATTCAATGAGCGCGTTTATCTTATCTCCAGAAGAAAAACACTTTAAATAATAATAATGTCTTACTAGACATCTAGATTCATTTTAAAACACTAACTAATTTCTATTACAGTAAACTTTTATATTTAATTGAAGTTTTGGAAAAATATCGGAAGATGGCAGCACCACCTATTTTATGAAACGGAAATAATAAATATTCTACAAAAATACTATTATTGCTACTTAGTTCATTATTATTTTTTTTTAACAAGTAACGAAATTAAATGTTGAACTTTACACAGTGGTTAAATTGTAATTGAATTATTTTATAGTGTTGCATGTGTTTTTGACGTAAACGTCAAAGCAAATGACATATGGAAAACATCATAACAAAACCTGTTTCACATTGTACTGTCGGGTCGAAGTACCAAGTGCAAATCATATAAACCACATTAGTTGTTTAACAAAAATTAATTGTTGATGTCCTCGGACACGAACCTCCCGTTTTTAAGTTTATATGATTACCTGGTATCTACGAAAACTTGTCATTTGTTGTCGGAATGAGCTAGCAGTGAATGTGTGATAAGATACATATTATATTATTGTGATATATTCTCCTCTAATAGTGTTTTTGTGTATCGAAATTTTTAATTATTCGTTTTTGTCGACTTTGTTACTAATTTGGAACGTAAAAAAGTTTAAAAATGGCGCAAGAAGTACTTTTAAAAAAGAATAATTCTTCAGATGTGAAAGTGCAAATATTCCCTAGTCAAACTAAAAAATTAACTCATCTTCCACACAGAGAAAAGGTTGATTTGGCATTTTCTGATTTGGAATACGTCGTGAAACAAGGAAAAAGTAAGTACATATAATTGAAATCCATTAATGTAATTGTAAGAACAAATTCTTACTTAAATCCTTTTCTAATCATAGAAGGATATTATATCTCTGGTAGTGGACAAAATAATTACCAGTAAATTTTCTCAATATTTAACTTTAAATTACCTAATATGTAAAACAGTGCATAATATCCATTTTCTCTTTTAAGCAATAAAGTGTGTAGAAATAGTGAAATTATATATGCAAAACCACAAAAAGTATAAATTATATATGTACAATAATTAGTTGTCTATTAAAAAGATTATAGTTGCAGTATTCATCAAATAGAGTAAAATAGGAATATATTACAGTACAAATATAACAAAAATGTGTAAAAATCATATGAAACCATGAAATACTAAAGATAGACTTCAATAAAATTGATCAACTGCTATCACTTTAGATAAATATTTAAAAAATGTACTTATCCGTTTATTGTTTACAAAGAGGATTGACAATCGTTTGCTGATGAATTCTTCTGTTTCTTACTTAATTACAGTTACCTGTGAATGATTGTCATATTAGTAAAGCGTGATCTATAGACGTCAAAAAATAATAGTTCAATACTATTATAACTCTTTACAAAATAAGTAAAATAAATTTCCAAAGCACAGACCTTTAACTAAGAAGCAACAACTACTTCTCGGGCTATATGCCCCGACAGACATTGAATTACACTTCTAAAGTAAATGGGGTTGGTATATCTGTTAAGATAGAACCAACCAATTTGATTTGCGATTAGAAGGAAAAACATCACTTGTAGACTGGTTTCGGCATATATGCGCCTCATCAGTACAAGGTAGATGCTATTCGTCCAGAAGCTCTGAGAGCATAATCCTGAACTGGAGACTACGTTGATACCACACCAATACATTAACCTAAGCAAAGGAAATGCTAAGAGTGCGATATCAGCAACATCCCCACATTTTTTTTCTAATTTTGTAAAGTGATATAATAGTATTGAACTATTTTTTTTGACTTCTATGTTTCATTTTCTTTAATGTCCTGTAACTCATAACTAACAGTTCCTATGGGGTTTATTTGTAGAATCTAGTTTTTAGTGTCACAGTGTTAAATAATATATAAATATGTGGCATTGAACGTTATGGGGGTACAAGTATTTCCCCTTGAAAGACTAACAGTGTTTGCTTATATTTTAGAGAGACTGTAGTTAAGCTCTTTTTTCCTAAACGGGATGTTTGGAAATAGTAAAGTCTTAATGATGAATCATGACCACATCAAATGGTGTGTCAAGTCTTTGTATTGAATTTACTATCTTCAACTGACATTCATATTTATGTATTTAGTAGAAAACTACACTTTATCTTGGATTTATGTTATCTTGTGGAACATGTTCCAATAAATCAAGTTTCAATGGAATTTTGAACTTTTTGATTACATATAGGTGTTTACATGTTTTTACAAATAACTGACTTTTTGACACCAAATTGATATCAATAATTTTGTGTTTATTTTGGACCTCACTTATTGTTTTTTACTTCAGAGATATTTTTTATACTATAATTGATTTTTTTTAAAGTAGAACATGAAGTATGATTACTTTTCATCTTTTTGGTCATCTGGATATATTTTTTAGTTTTTATCTAAATGGCTGTACCGAGGGCTGTACCTCATTTACAGGAGGGGGGAAAGCATCTTTGTTGTTTAGCAAACTTTTTAGGTGCCCCTCAAATTTTTAAACAATTTTATAATCATAATTAGTGGAGGTTATAGACTTTGTATTTCTGCTTTAAGGTAATTTAGTAATTACTTTCAGCATCTCGGTAATTTATAGCAATTAATGTAAATTTATTTTTAAAAATACTGCCATTTCAAAATAGACATTTTTTTTCATTGCAAAATAACAATTAAACATCGTTTTCCAATAATGACTCGACTATCAGTTTCTATGTGCGCACATACATTTTCTAATAGCAAGTTTCAGTTTCGTTAATTACTTGTTCAAGTTCACATTTAACAAAAATAAAAAGAATAATTTTATTACTTCAACCATTTAGAATTTAAAGAACATTGAGAAACATTTTAATAGAATGTAAAATTTTATTTTCTTGAAACCAGGAGAACCGGTCTGAATTTAAGTAGACAATTTTATTGGTAAGATTGTACCAAGTTTCATATAATACTTTTTAACACTGTCATCACCAGATAATTGACAGTAAAAGAAATATTCCTACATATATCTCTTGAAAAAAGGATAAATTTTCCTTTTTATAATAACAATTTAAATTTCGTGCAAAGCACTGGAACAGTAATGGTGTCTGTCTATGACTATTTCAAATATTTGACAATTTGCAAATTAAAAGTTTATTTTGATGAACAATTCGAATTATTTCAATGATAGTCATTAATTCTTTCCTTCTCCATACAATCCTCCTGGAAATGGACAAATAGAGCGCGAAAATGGCACTATTTGGCGTTGGAAATTTCCAATTGGGAAGAAGTGATTCCAGATGCATTACATTCCATTAGATCTCTTCTATGCACCTCTACTAACGAAACTCCCCATGAATGAATGTTTAAACATAATCGAAGACCTGCCAATGGTTGTTCTTTACCTTCCTGGTTGGTTCCTTTCAACAATTTTTTTATGAAGAAGCATGTATGATCGAGTAAATATGACCCACTAGCAGATTGATGTCAATCTGCAATAAGCCTGACTTCGGCTAGAAGATGGAAGGTAGACAACCGTGTCTTTAAAACACTTGGATCCTAAAGGTGAAGGAAATTTAGAACCGGACTTTCAACCGCTTTCTTATGAAAATCAAAACCAAGCAGAGGATATTCTACAAGATGAAAGACCTGGAGACCCATCTGCTGATGAAATTAGCTCAGGCTCTCCTACCTCCGAAGATTGTTCTATTGTTAATAACTCTTCTCAATATAATACTCTTCATTGTTCAACCAGGGAACGTCGACTACAACATGAATTATTGAAGGGTGGCTCTAGCCCCAGGACTATGATGTATTTGTTAAGTTGTGTAAATGACGTCTTCAGTAATTTTGACTCATTTAACATTAGATTTGTGATAAATAAAACCTCAGTTATTTAAGAGGTTTTCATTACACTTACATGGAAGTTTTAACATTTCGAAATTCAGCAAGTCGATTTTTGACAAATTTGAACTATTTTCCTTGATAAAACCTTGTTCCATAGCTATCATTTCTTTGTTGTACTTTTGGTCATGTAAATCTGATATTCTTAATAGTTTATAATGAGTAAATATCACATAAACGATAGACAACCAACAAAAATGTCGCAGAATTTTTGCGATTATGTAGGTCCTACCAGTTCTTTGTGTACAACGAAAAAGGCTGAGTTCAGACCATTTAGAACTACCAGACAATCGGAGTGAATAATAAATATGACTTACACAAACAAATATCGAATCTAAAGCCAAAATATAATATAGTTTTACAGGTGATGAAATACTAGAATGTTTATTGTTTACATCTCAAAAATTCCTATCATTTATTTATTCAATACACCAAAGGAAAATTTGTCCCTTATTTTCAATGGTGATCACCAAATAAAGCAACTCCTTAATGCTATTTTAATGTTTTATTTATTTAATTGTATATTTTATTACCTACAGTGGTAATTTAAATCGAATCAAAAACGCATTTGAAACCAGAGTAATTATTATCGAAATTTTCACAAATTAACCCAACATTATATATTGTTTCGATACCACCTCTACAACTTACTCAACTGATCCAAAATTCCAAAAAACCCAGGGGTGTGCAGATGATCTGACAATACTTTTACTAATGTTATATCAGAGCTGATGCAATAAGCTCTAGAAATGGTGGAGGAGGGAATGCCTAAGGGTGAACCCTGCAAAAACTGAGCTAATTCCCTTCACTAGAAACAGGAAGCTTGAGAGACTAAAACTGACAAGCCTCTTTAACGTACAGCTGTGTCTTAGACAGGAGGTCAAGTATTTGGGCATAATTCTAGATACAAAACTATCCCGGAATTCACACCTTCATGACAAAAGCAATAAAGGGAAAATGGCCCTAATGGCTGCTCCATGGTTACCTGTGGTAGTTTGGTGGACAAAAACAGATCAGAGGAAAGCCGAACTGAAGCTATCCTGTCATATATGTATCCAAGGGAGGATTTCCCCAAGAAGAACTTATTGAAAAGACTGTTGAGCCTGATAAGGGCTACTGGTCTCTTCACATAAAAGGTATAACCAAGAGCAAAAAGCCTAAAGGCTGAGGTGCCAAGGTCTCTAAGCCTCTGACTGGTGGTGCCGAACCAATCAATCAATATGTAATATGGGATGGGTTGAATATGTATAATTTCAGGTGAAAAAATAGAGCAGATAAGATGTTTTTGTACTGTTTTCTTTTGCTATACTTCAAAAAATTTAATCCATAATATAAAATAATTTAAATTGAAAATAAATAAAATAAATTTTGAACTAAATAAGTGACTACTTAAATAAAATGAAATTAATCAAATGATACAAAATTATAGCTGAATGCATAAAATGTAATATTTCCCATAAATTATGTTGTAATAGCTAGTGTGAATGATGACATACAAGTGTTATCAAATTGTGAAACATAGTCGAAAGTTCAAAGTATAAAAAACATGAAATAGGAGTAAGTACAGAAATAAGCATTCTGCTTTTTGTGGAAAATTTTTGATATAGTGAGACACTGGAACTGAAAAGATTTAACTTCCTATAAGAATTCTTACACTTTCCCTAAATTTAGTCCGAAGGCTAAGCTCGCAGGTTTTTTTATGGTTATTTTGAGGATATATTTTTTAAAACAAAAACGCTTAACCCAAAAAAAAAGCAATTTCCTTATCACGACCATTCAATTACTATACACAATTATAAGAAGATTTATGTCGCGGTGACCTAGACACCCATTTTTGCATTCTTTAAATGAGGTCATAAGAGCAGTTTGTAAAATGCTAAATGTAAAATAACTAGAAAAAATCGTTTAATTGTTATATTATCGAAACGACTCTCTTTTTCCGTTAAATAAAAAAATACGGTAGGTATGTTAATTGAAATTATTTTTCAACGTCGGTGAAAGCTAGAAGAAGTAGGTAGTTATTACCCCAAATATTCCGTTGATGTTCATTATTTAATGAGCAGTTGTATGTTCCTACAGTCTGTTTGAAATAGACAGAAAGTAATAAAATCTAATTTAACATGCAAAACCCTTAAGTACTGGGTGGGCAACTAACACTCCAGAATTTTAAAACTGTTTACATTATAATTCAAATCTTTATTCTTTTATTTGCCTACCCAACCCTGTACAACGCCGGTATACAATAGAAATCCCATCTTCGGGTCGCTTGTAATTTGCAGGCATAGTCGGACCTTCAGGTAAATTTTTGCACCAAAAAGTAGGTACCGTTAATATTTAGTTTATTGGAAAACAAATCAGAAGAGACGGCAATAAACAATATCAAAACAACTTGGCAGTCTCACTTATTTTTTTTGATATTTAATAAATAAGTATCGAACATAACACTTCTTTTAATGATCTCAAAACAACAAAAACAACAACAAAATACGATAGATGATTATCTTTATTAACTTATTCAATTTGCGTCAATTCCACTATAAAAAGTTTCTTTGAAAACAACTTTTTTTCAAGAATTAGTATTCAACGAGAAAAGTTATTCGTAGAATAATGGCAACCTTGCAGCTACTATGGGATTTTGATATTTTAAAATGAGATACATTTACGTTATTTTCATACAAGTCACGGATAATTTTCGGAATATAATTAACTTTAAATCATTTTTGAATACTTTAATTTTAAACGTGCTTAGTCACGAAAACAAATATACGTAGATTTAATTCTAAAATATATTATATATTCGGATAATCTTGTGTTCTCGACGTTTCGACTCTCGTTTCGAAGCCATTTTCAAGAGCTGGGAAATCTGCCGTGCTTCAAATCGATGTGGTTGTAACAGCTGTTGGATCATTGGAAATACCAATATTATAATTCATCTATTTCATTTATTAAATTCTAAAAATGTTCACCGAATTAATATTACGCTAAAAGCGTTTTCAAATGCATCCCAGTTTTTTTTAATATACGTGGAAGTAACCGCAAGTATAGCAATTTTGATTTTTTTTTATTTTTGGCGCCCAACGTGGGGCATTAAATTTTAATTTGGTCAACAAAATGTATTTCTCTCGAAGTGATTGTTCTTAAAATTTCAACTTTTGAAAAACCCTGTATGCAAATTTTGCAACTTTTAGAACATTCCTTTCATTACATTTTATTATAATCCTTCATACCATCTTTGACTACTTATCTCTTAAAATAATTCAATAAGATACTTTTGGAAACTCTAATAACTAATTTTACACTCAATATAAAATAAAATATTCATACAGGGTTTTCTAAAAGATGAAATTTTAAGAACATTTATTTCGAAGAAATTGTATAGATATGACATATGAAGAAGATTTTAATGCCCCACATTGGGTGCCAATTATATTAATTTTAATGCCAAACGTTGGGCGCCAAAAAAAATTGTATAGATACGACAGATGATAAAGTTTTGTGTTAATTATTTAAAAAGAAAGAATTGTATTGACCAAATTATAATCAATGTAATTGGCGCCCAACGTTTGGTCGTCAATTATATTGATTTGAATGCCCCACGTTTGGACGTCAATTATTGTGATTTTAATGCCCCATATTGGGTGCCAATTATATTAATTTTAATGCCCCACGTTGGGCGCCTATTTTTTTTATATATATGACAGATGATGAAGTTTTGTGTTAATTATTTAAAAAGAAAGAAGAATTTTATTGACCAAATTAAAATCAATATAATTGGCGTCCAACGTTTGGTCGTCAATTATATTGATTTTAATGCCCCACATTGGGGGCCAATTATATTAATTTTAATGCCCCACGTTAGGCGCCATTTTTTTTATAGATGTGTTAATTATTTAAAAAGAAAGAAGAATTGTCTGTCATATCTATACAATATATCTGTACCCGAGTTAGAAACTTGACTTTTGGAGACCAACATTTTCGGTTTACTGGTAAAGTATCTTTCACAATATTTGATTGACTCGGTAGTCGGTAAAATTTTGATACTACAACTAAATATTATTTTCCCATCCAAATATTTCAGTTGTAAAATAATCATACTATCTGCGCTATTGTTTGCTGTGGGTTTTTCTCTTTGAGTCAATCGTGATGGTGTTAAGTTAAAACGAAATATCTTGAAATGGAGTATAATATGAAGTATACTCTATCTTGAACATGTAAAAATTGGTTTTTATAGATTAGTATTATCGGGGTTAGCAACTGCTTAAGTACTTTAAGTAGAAAATTTCCAGTCATTATATAACCTCATTTCTTCTTTATATAATTAATTTCTGTATTGAAAATTTTCCTGCAAATAAGCAATTGTTTCTTAATAAATGGAAATACACCACGGCATATTATAATTATTATACAGGGTGTCCTGTAAATCAGAGGAATATTTGATAGTTGATTACAATTCCGTGGGAACAGAACACATTTATTATGTTTATTCGATTAAATCGACGATAATATGTCGCTAGCTGGTCAGATCGACAACAATAGCTTTGTATACTTAAAACGAAATGACCTTTGCTCCCGAAATATCAATATTCGTATTTGGTGACTAATAATATCGCAGCAGAATAACTTTTTTCTCTATGGATTTCCGTCATAGATTATTTTTTTTTTTTATTAGAGATAATTAAACAATGCTTTTGTAAAATCTTATCAGATAAATATTTATCTAAAATGACTGCGTGCCGTTTCTTTTTTAAATAACCGATAACAGATACGCCAATATGTCAAGTAAATTTCATGAAAATTGGTATGATTCCTGTAATTACTACAAAAGCTTTACTTTAAAAACAAAGCGGCAACAGCGACTTTTCTTCCATTCTTGCTCCACTATTTTTTTGGGGTACCCATACAGGCGACAAAGTCCTTTTTGATTTGTTATCAACTGGGACACTTGCAATTGGATCAATATAAATGGAAAACGTATTAATGGATAATACAGTGAGATCATGTGCTATATCGGTGCTTCAACTGTCTCCTTATCATTGTGAACTTAATCTCATAAAATTAATAAGTAAACAATTTTGTATATTAAATACATTGTCGGATTATAAACTGCGTCCCTTTGTCTTCAGAGCATGTCGTAGATTGGTTAAGTTCTTGAAAGTATTTTCGACTCAATTTTATTTTTAAGCAATAATAATAATAATTAAACAAGTTTTTGTAATAAACAAAATCAAGTTTTGGTTTTTACTAAATAATAACCTACCTGCAGTTCCAAAAGATTATTCTCCATTTGTTTATTCAACATACTACAAATTGCATTTTTTTTATATTTAAGTTATTAACATAAAGAATATATATCTATACTAGGGTGTTACATTTTTAGGTGATGTTTTTTTAAAAAGTCAAAAGTCAATTAGAGTCTTCGCTAATTTAAAAATTCCATTTCCCATATAAACACAGGAAAATTTTTTTTTCTTTTTCAACTCGATTTTTAGGTAGGTATTAAAAAATTTAGAAAATATTAGTATAAGGCCTTTGTAGGAAATTTAATTTGCTACAAAACAATTACTTAGAGCAAACACTCTCCAATCTACAGTTTTTGAGTTGTAAAGCTGGAAAGGTGAATGTTAATAATAATTGTTACCAAATTTTTTTGGAAATTGCAATTCTCCATTTGTTTATTCAACATACTACAAATTGCATTGTTTTTATATTTAAGTTATTTACCCAAAGAATATATACCTATACTAGGGTGTTTCATTTTTAGGCGATATTTTTTTTAAAAGTCAAAAGTCAGAGTCTTCGCTCGTTCAAAAATTCCATTTCCCATATAAATAACACAGGAAAATTTTTTTTTCGGTTTCAACTCGATTTTTCGGTATTAAAAATTTTTTTAGAAAAAATGAGTATAAAGCCTTTGTATGAAATTAAATTTGCTACAAAAAAGTTCCTTAGAGCAAATACTCTCCAATCAACAGTTTTTGAGTTGTAGAGCTGGAAAGGTAAATATTAATAATAATTGTTACCAAATTTTTTTGGAAATTGGAATTCTCCATTTGTTTATTCAACATACTACAAATTGCATTGTTTTTATATTTAAGTTATTTACCAAAAGGAAATGAACCTATACTAGGGTGTTACATTTTTAGGTGATGTTTTTTTAAAAAGTCAAAAGTCAATTAGAGTCTTCGCTAATTTAAAAATTCCATTTCCCATATAAACACAGGAAATTTTTTTTTTCTTTTTCAACTCGATTTTTAGGTAGGTATTAAAAAATTTAGAAAATATTAGTATAAGGCCTTTGTAGGAAATTTAATTTGCTACAAAACAATTACTTAGAGCAAACACTCTCCAATCTACAGTTTTTGAGTTGTAGAGCTGGTAAGGTGAATGTTAATAATAATTGTTACCAAATTGTTTTGGAAATTGGAATTCTCCATTTGTTTATTCAACATACTACAAATTGCATTGTTTTTATATTTAAGTTATTTACCCAAAGAATATATACCTATACTAGGGTGTTTCATTTTTAGGCGATATTTTTTTTAAAAGTCAAAAGTCAGAGTCTTCGCTCGTTCAAAAATTCCATTTCCCATATAAACACAGGAAAAATTTTTTTTCGGTTTCAACTCGATTTTTCAGTATTAAAAATTTTTTTTAGAAAAAATTAGTATAAGGCCTTTGTAGGAAATTAAATTTGCTACAAAAAAGTTCCTTAGAGCAAACACTCTCCAACAACAGTTTTTGAGTTGTAGAGCTGGTAAGGTGAATGTTAATAATAATTGTTACCAAATTGTTTTGGAAATTGGAATTCTCCATTTGTTTATTTAACATACTACAAATTGCATTGTTTTTATATTTAAGTTATTAACATAAAGGGTATATACCTATACTAGGGTGTTTCATTTGTAGGCGATATTTTTTTTAAAAGTCAATTAGAGTCTTCGCTAATTCAAAAATTCCATTTCCCATATAAACACAGGAAAAATTTTTTTTCGGTTTCAACTCGATTTTTCAGTATTAAAAAATTTTTTTAGAAAAAATTAGTATAAGGCCTTTGTAGGAAATTAAATTTGCTACAAAAAAGTTCCTTTGAGCAAACACTCTCCAATCAACAGTTTTTGAGTTGTAGAGCTGGAAAGGTGAATGTTAATAATAATTGTTACCAAATTGTTTTGGAAATTGGAATTCTCCATTTGTTTATTCAACATACTACAAATTGCATTGTTTTTATATTTAAGTTATTAACATAAAGAATATATATCTATACTAGGGTGTTTCTTTTTTAGGCGATATTTTTTTTAAATGTCAAAAGTCAATTAGAGGCTTCGCTAATTCAAAAATTCCATTTCCCATATAAATAACACAGGAAAAAATTTTTTCGGTTTCAATTCGATTTTTCGGTATTAAAAATTTTTTTTTACAAAAAATTAGTATAAAGCCTTTGTAGGAAATTAAATTTGCTACAAAAAAGTTCCTTAGAGCAAACACACTCCAATCAACAGTTTTTGAGTTGTAGAGCTGGAAAGGTGAATGTTAATAATAATTGTTACCAAATTGTTTTGGAAATTGGAATTCTCCATTTGTTTATTCAACATACTACAAATTGCATTGTTTTTATATTTAAGTTATTAACATAAAGAATATATATCTATACTAGGGTGTTTCTTTTTTAGGCGATATTTTTTTTAAAAGTCAAAAGTCAATTAGAGGCTTCGCTAATTCAAAAATTCCATTTCCCATATAAATAACACAGGAAAAAATTTTTTCGGTTTCAATTCGATTTTTCGGTATTAAAAAATTTTTTTTACAAAAAGTTAGTATAAAGCCTTTGTTGGAAATTAAATTTGCTACAAAAAAGTTCCTTAGAGCAAACACACTCCAATCAACAGTTTTTGAGTTGTAGAGCTGGTAAGGTGAATGTTAATAATAATTGTTACCAAATTTTTTTGGAAATTGGAATTCTCCATTTGTTTATTCAACATACTACAAATTGCATTGTTTTTATATTTAAGTTATTAACATAAAGAATATATACCTATACTAGGGTGTTTCTTTTTTAGGCGATATTTTTTTTAAAAGTCAAAAGTCAATTAGAGGCTTCGCTAATTCAAAAATTCCATTTCCCATATAAATAACACAGGAAAAATTTTTTTCGGTTTCAATTCGATTTTTCGGTATTAAAAAATTTTTTTTACAAAAAGTTAGTATAAAGCCTTTGTTGGAAATTAAATTTGCTACAAAAAAGTTCTTTAGAGCAAACACTCTCCAATCAACAGTTTTTGAGTTGTAGAGCTGGAAAGGTGAATGTTAATAATAATTGTTACCAAATTTTTTTGGAAATTGGAATTCTCCATTTGTTTATTCAACATACTACAAATTGCATTGTTTTTATATTTAAGTTATTAACATAAAGAATATATATCTATACTAGGGTGTTTCTTTTTTAGGCGATATTTTTTTTAAAAGTCAAAAGTCAATTAGAGGCTTCGCTAATTCAAAAATTCCATTTCCCATATAAATAACACAGGAAAAAATTTTTTCGGTTTCAATTCGATTTTTCGGTATTAAAAATTTTTTTTTACAAAAAATTAGTATAAAGCCTTTGTAGGAAATTAAATTTGCTACAAAAAAGTTCCTTACAGCAAACACACTCCAATCAACAGTTTTTGAGTTGTAGAGCTGGAAAGGTGAATGTTAATAATAATTGTTACCAAATTGTTTTGGAAATTGGAATTCTCCATTTGTTTATTCAACATACTACAAATTGCATTGTTTTTATATTTAAGTTATTAACATAAAGAATATATATCTATACTAGGGTGTTTCTTTTTTGGGCGATATTTTTTTTAAAAGTCAAAAGTCAA